>BGPR01008413.1:0-63955 GCA_013235015.1 Araneus ventricosus | reverse complement strand
GTATTATTTTCAGAACAGGTTAGTGCCAACCCCAGTTGATCAATTCTGTTTTTTTTTATACTTTTCAAAGGTAAAACTCTGGCAAGATGCATGAGTTTCTATTCAAATCTTTCTCCACCAGTGCTCGAAATACAGCGGTTTACTGCCTTTTAACTTATTTTTCATCCGCATGTATTTAAGTATATAGAAATTTAGAAGAGACCACTCCCATGGTTATTGACTCATTTTTATTTAATTTATAATATTGTAAGTTTAGATCTTTATGAAAGGATATAAGGTATATCATTTTAACAGACGTAAACTTTACCAAGAATCAAATTATTGCATATTTAACTGAAATATGTAGACCCTATTACATCACTTTTTTAATTAAAACCTGTAACTTTTTTTATTCTATATCTGTTCAGATGATTCATACAAGACTGGATTAATCAAAAAGTTTAGAAAAGAATTTAGTAAACATTACGACATATTATTCAGTTGCGACTGAACACCAAATGAAAAATAAATTTAATAAATTATGTTTTAACATTTCGTGTGAGAGAATCATCAATATAATATACATTCTGGTTGGATAGAGAAAAAAAACCCACTTCTGAATTTCTTAGGAATTTTTTTTTAGAATATTTGAAATCAAAAAATAATTCTGCGTAGCTTTACCTTTAGATCAATAACTTTGGGAATGGCATTTTATTTTTCATAATAGTTTTCCTCAATATGGGTTTCCCACTAATGGTTTTTTCTATGAAAGCGGATAAGACTTTGACTGACAACAGTTACATTACGTCCAGAATAATAAAACTTTTGCATAAAATCTTTTGACAGTTTCACTTTTCATCCACATTTTATATTTACTTTTTTACTTTCATCATCCAGTTTAAAGGTGTACCCATGAAATTCTCCATCGATATAGAATATTCTTGAATCCACTTGAACCTCACTAAAGACTTAAATAGGAGATAAAATTATTTTTCTGTCGCTAATACGATTAACTAAAGTAAAAAAAACGACGAGGAAGACGTAAAGAGGGGTTTATCCCCCTATGTTTAATTTCAATAAAAAAAACCAGGTTCCTTGAAACCTTTTCTCTTTTCCTGACCTTAAAATCATATAGCATAAAATGACTCATTTCAACTAAAGGAAGTTTGTATTTCTCAGATTTTACGTGGCGTGTCGAAACCCCTTTACGTGTCCTCGTTTATTAAAAGTGCTCGTATATAATGACCAAAGTGAAGATATTTAAAGATGTGTAGATACTATCAATATAAAATATTCATATGTTATATTTGATTTGTTTACACTATAGAATATCTGCACTCTGAGCAAAGGAATTTCCAAAATTCCCATTTTAAAAGAAAAATAAGGAAGGGCTAATTTTTTTTGGTATTTGCCATGTCCATTTTATGTTGGTAAGTCACTTGGTGTATAACAGAAATAGTTCTCAAAGACATTCACCGGTTATGACCATCAGGACAGTTACTCTGCAAATGTTATCACCTGGTGGTATGTATCAGAATTGTTTATGAAAACGAATTTCAAGGAAATTTAAGGTGGGATAAATATTAACAAAGTATTGATATGCATTGTTGATTCTGTTAAAATATCAATTATAGTCTCGTCTGAACAATAATACATAACAATCACTTAAACATTCATGACATGATAAATTTGCAGATTTTTTAGAGATGATATATTTTTACCCAATTATTTATTTTTTATTTACTATTACCAAGAAAAATGTAGAAAAATTTAGTTTGATATTAAAGTTCTGATATGAATCTTCAAACTGTAACATTAAATTTTTGGGAAAGTTGAATATCACAGACCAACCATGTACTATAATAAGTACACATTATTTAGGCATTTCGTCAGGCTTTTCGACGATTCAGGTTAAAAAATATCATTTTTGTGCAAAACCCTCATCATTTAAGCTTCTCTGCCATAAATTTAGAATTCACCTCACTAAAATGCCGGGGCTTTCTGAATTTTAACTGTATTCAACTGCAATTATTTAATAAGTTGCTCTGTATTTCCAGCTTTGAACTTATAAAAAAAAAAAGAAAAAAAATACGCTACGTCTCGCACGTGCATAGTCAAAAATTTTTAAAATACTCATAATCTCAATAACAATTACTTTCGTTTTGTCCAAGTGAAAATAATGCAATATCCACTAACAGAAAAACATGCAATACCAATTATAAAATAAAACTAACCGTAAATAAAATATGCAACTCTTTTCGAGAAAAGAGTCTTTTTCTTTGTGATTGAGTATTAATCACAGAAATGAAAACGAAAGGCCAGATCAAGATGAAACGAGCAGATATTTGACAGTAAGCCAAGGCGTAGCATGGTGAAATGAAATCGGAAGCTGACGTGATTTCGCAATAGAGTTAGTAAGATAAGAAAAACCGAATTTGAACGCCCTTTTTTTTAACCGTTTGACACAAAAAATTATAATTTAGGTTAGAATACCACACACAAAATTTCATTTATCTAAGTAATTTTTTAATGAAGTTATTGCATTCATCAGTATGCGATTAAACAGACCGACAGTCAATCAACCCTTTGACGGGTTTGGCCCGAACGTTTATTCGGACCTACATTCATGATGATAAAACTGTGCACGAAATTTTATCTATCAAGCTATTCAGGTTTTTGAGTTATATTGTTCACATGATAGTGGACAGACAAACAGACGGACTTGCCGTAGTCGGATATTGTCCAAAATGTGATAGTAACCTACAAATTGTGT
The DNA here is from genome assembly GCA_013235015.1 of Araneus ventricosus. Lineage (NCBI taxonomy): Eukaryota > Metazoa > Arthropoda > Arachnida > Araneae > Araneidae > Araneus > Araneus ventricosus. Next base: position 61,203 of record BGPR01008413.1, on the reverse strand, counting down.
GTAAAGATCACATACTAAATTTCATCCCCGTAGCTCTAATAGTTTTTGAGTTATAGTGTTCAAAGACAGAGAGACAGACATAATTCCAGAATTGTGTTTTTCAGACTCAAGGAGTTCTAAAACGCGGAGATTCGTCAAAATATCGAGTTCACATTTTTTCATGATTACAATATTTTATCTTTGTATACTTTGTATACGAGAAAGAATAAACATATATTTTATACGTTAAATAAATTTTCGAGAGAATTTCTTAAAGTCATTTTAAATAGTATTTTATAATCCACTCACCCCCCCCCCCATTTTCCTAAATAATCCCTGGCTAATTTCTCCCTTATTGCTTTTTCATATTGTGACGTATTCGACAGTGTCGAACAAATGGTAGCAAGTCAACAGCCATACTAACATAAAATCTCAAGGAATTTAATGGATAGGAAATAAAATTTTTACAATACATGAACTGTACATTTCTTGACTATTGGAGGATAATTAAGTAATTCGGTCTCGATTAGTTAGAATAGAAAGTTCTATTAGTCTTCGGAGAGTCTGGTTCTAGGACAGTAAGAGACTAGAAGTTATCCGCTGCCCGGAGTTGAAGACGGAAATCAGTTCTATCTTGAGAACGCCCAACAAGAGGAAGACGAGAGAGAGAGTTCAGTATAAGTCTCTAGACTTCCAAATAGCACGACTTCGGTGCGATAAGTTATTATCTACGATCAGTTTAGTAAAATACACTTCGTTTCCTTCAGGAGAGCGAGGCTCTATTCGGAGAAATAGTTCCCTAGAAGTACAACGGTACTTCTCAAAACCTTGCGTGATTTTGCTATCACGGCTTCGCAAAACAGAGCTAATGCTCTAACAGATGAGATTTAATCTCATCCAAAAAAATCTTCTTCACTCTCGGATCAAGAATCCGAAAAGTGAATCTTCTCTAATAATTTCTCTCGTTCCCCGAGATGGGGGTCTCTCTCTTCTTGTTACGTTTCCCCCCGATTTTCCGTTGATAGGTTGAGGAGGGTAAGGAGATCCGTATGATGGCTTGTCATTCGCTCTCGCCTGTGGAGACCTAAAGTCCATGACATGCCCTTTTTGGATCAGCTGATCCGCTACCATCAATCTGGTGATTTTTCAATCGCCAACCTAGGGCGTGACAACCCGACAGTTTTATAGTCTGGTATTAGCATTTTGTCGTCTCTTTGACGCCGTCCAATTGTAAGAATCTGTATTTCGCAGGGAAGCTGAATAGTTCAAGTGGGGGGTCTTAGACCCCACGCAGACCGACCACACGGGTGCTTTTAGTAGCGTCTTTCTCTGGGAATTATATGATTTTCTGAATTCTCACAATATAAAAATTGCTTCAACACATGAATAAAATTTTACTGATTTTCTAAATTCAGTGCAAAACACTAAGAGAACATTAAGCTCATTTTGGTGAGTACTTGTTCTTAAGGGATTTTTTTATTTTTTCTGAGAAGAAAAAATACTTTCAGCCGACGAATTCGTCAATGGTGTGCAAGCAAATATTCTTATCAAAAAGTCAATGTTCGGATAAAGTGTTTCCTCTTCTTTTTCTTGTATCGGTTTGCAAACCGTTAATTCCAATTCTGTAAATATATATATGGAAATTTAGAGGGAGAATTTCATGACGTAGAGCGAGTTCCAGTTCATGTTTTAAAATCGAAAACAGATTTCTTTCCTCTTTATCAAGTTTGAGAGAAGTAACGGTGACAAAATTTTATAAGCGACCAAATCTTTCTGAGTCGCCAGAGTTAAACTGTAAAAATTAAAATTCATTATGATGGTACAATATATGATTTAAAGCACGAAAAAGAACCTCTTTAATATTTCATAGTAACTACATTTCTAATCTTTAAATATAATTAAATGACGCGCGAAGAATTTCAATAATATCTTTTATGCCTTGATTGGTCTAATGGTTCTCTCAGTAGAGTATTTTTAATTTTCTTATTTAATAAGAGCTAATTAATCTAAATAAACTAACTCATGCTGTTTTATAAGCATTACACATATCGTGTTCACTGTGTTTTGCACCTGTTTAGTTGTATCTTCCATTTTAAATAAAATTTGAGCTTTAATAGGAAATGAGAAATAATTACACCTCATCTAACTCAACAACTTGTTTGCTGAATCAAAACATACTCATAAAATGTATAAGGACAATAAATGAATTCAATCAGCATTCGAATTTTTTTATGTAATACTAAGGCGACCAGCATTTTTTACGACGAAAATGAAGACTAAATAAATGAAGATTATTACAAATAAATTGAAGATAAAAAATTTTGTAAATTGAAAAGATTTTATTCATTGAAATAATAATAAAGAATACGCTTTAATATCATAATTCCGTAATAAATCATTTGTAACATAATTTATTGTACACTTTTCAAGGGAGGACAGAACTTACAAAAGGAGACGGTTGGTCACCTCAGTAATACCAAATACATATCTTACACAACTTTTGTAATAAGTTAGAGAATGTTTGCTTACTGATTCAATAAAAAATTTAGTACACTATAATGAAAAAGCAAAACTTCAAACTATATGGCGTCAAATTTGCTTTTCAAAGGCTTCTATATATTGAATTAATGTATGCATCGAAATTACATAAAAGAAAATAGCAATAGTGTTTATAAATATATAAACTAAAAAAAAAAATAATCATTGCCCATTTTGAGGTTACACCTTTTCTGTACTTGCTCTAAAACTAAAAAAAAATCAAAAACATTATTAAAACCATGCTTTTTTTCAACAAGAAATCTATTAATATGAAGAAAATACCCAAGATCTTATTACCTTAGTTATGAATAATGGAAAAAAATCCAGGATAAGAATTTAATTCAATTAACATAAATGAAAAAATACTGTTGTATATTCTAAATAAAATATATTTGCAAATTTAACAAAATTTGATAATTATATTGATTGATCATAAAAAAACAGTGTTTTTAATATTCAGTTGAAATTGAAACGAATTGGTAGTTGTTGTAGAAATCATTTTCGTGCAATAATATTTTCGGAAGTTATCAAAGAAAAAGCCAAAATATCGATTATATTAAAAAATTGCATCGTTACTACTATTGAGATTACACCTTGTCTGTATTTACCACAAAACTAAAAAAATCAGAAATATTATTAAAACCTTGCCATTAAAAAGAAACCTTAATAATATGAAGAAAATAAGATAAAGTTTATTACCTTGGTTTTGAATAATGGAAGAGAACCCGGGATAAATTTCTTTGAAATAACATGGAAAGCCTTTTTAAATTTAATTAAAAATAATGAAAAATTACTGTTGTAACATGTAAATAAAAATATTTTTGCAAATTTATAAAAATTTGAGAATACTTTTTGCCATGAAATAAATTGATTATAAAAATATTTTTTTGAATATTCAGATGATATAGAAATCATTTTTGTGCTATAATATTTTCTCTAAAGTTATCAAGGGAAAACGCCAAAATATCGATTATTTTTATATTAATTACTATTTCAAAAACAACCCCAGAAATGCACATTCCCTCTCTTCAAATTCTCTTTCTGTCACATTCTGTAGCTCTAGGTAGACCTTTTCCCTATACAGCATAACGCACGGATATACATTCTCCTTGTCGAGATGGTGGATAAAATAAAATGCTTGTATGTTTCTTTTGGCGGTCTAAAGGGCAGACTGTCTTTGAGCTGGCAAATTTAGTAGAAATACGCTTTGGGGGGGGGGGTGATATTGTGCACATTGGAACAACTTTTTAAAGTTTTTATTTAAAACTTTATAATTAATTAAAAATTAAGCGATATTTTTCGTTCTATGCAATAACTTCCGAAAATATTAGATTACAGAAATAATTTTTAGACTATCTTAAAAAGCAAAAAAAAAGTTATTCGCAATGAAACGGATTTTTAAAAGTATTGCTAAAAATATTTTCATTAAAATACGTATTTATTTTAGTAAATATAATTGAAATTGACTTGATTGTTGCTTCAAATATTTAATCGCAAGACTTTTACTATTATTTAAATTTAGGTATATATATATAATGATTATATGATTTTGTACGTCCAGAGGCGATTTTTGCAAAGCATCCTTTTGTTACGTATTATTCTTAAAAAAAAGGAATTGAGGCAATTTCAGTTAAGATTTACCTTAAAAAAAAACAAAAATGAAAACTCCATATAGTCCACCTATTTCTATATGCTGCTGTTCTCGTTAAATTTCATAGATCTTTTACCTTGAAATTTTTTCTTTCTTATTGTATTGTCCTGAATGTTTTATTGTATCGGTAAACCAAAATACTCCGAAGATGCTTCGTAAAATATGAAACATATTCCATATGAAACAAAATTTGAATGCTGAATGATTCTACTTACGAATCTTATATACTTTTTCGCCATGTTTTATATCATTAAGGAAATTATTGGATTAGTTAACGTTTCATTATTTCCTATTTCAGTTTTAAGATCAAATTTCAGTTCAGTGCAAACTCTCTTGAACATGTGAAGAGAAAATACTTCGACAGATGTGCATTTCGACGATAAATTGCATGATTTTTTTTATTCTCCTAGTAATAGCTTTATTGGTTGTAATAATTTTTTCTTCATTTATATTAGAAAATAAGCGAGATAACTTGTTATACCAGACGGCTCTTTCAGTATATGGCCAGTGAAAAGCAACTGCAGAAACAATGGCCATCTAAAATACACATTCTATAGCCAACTTCTCCAATTATCGGATTTTTTTATACAATGATGAATGTCAGCCGCCCCCGGGGGGCACAGGCACACTTCTTCCGCGGTCTTCGAATGCCATAAAAATCTGAGAGTTCGAAGTTACCTGTCCTGAGGAAATCTGATTCTGAATGAAAATAACATTATTTTTAATTTACCAGCCGAAATATACAAATCCAGGCTATATTTTAAAGAAACTCTTACATAAGATTCTGCCGTCATGATTTGAATATATTTTAAAACTTTATAAAGAAATTTCTACAATATTATAAGTGGTAGAACTTCTTTACATATTTTCGTTAAACCGTGCTTAGAAGAATTCTGTTCTCATCTTGTCACTGCAGCTGGCGTTGTGATTTGTCTGAAATTTATTTCATTTATTATTGTTGTTTTTTGTTCTAGAGGCCATGTCGAACATTTGTGGTTGTAAACAAATATTATATTGCCTCTCAATTTGTATACATTTTCATTCTCTTATATCAGCGCCAGCTATCGGCGAATCTTTGCATATAATTTTTTTTTCCTTTCCCATCTTCCACCCGAAAAGGAATCCATGTGCATAAAATGCCTGATTTTCAGATCGGATATGAACTCTATTGATATTAGATATCTTTTATGATAATTTTAGAATGTTTACTGATTTTTCATCCTCCTGGTTTATGCACTCAATGAAAATTTCCATTTGTCAAACAGATATGTTTACTTTTAATAAGAGACTGCTCATTTGTTGAGTTTGGATTAAATGATTGGTTGGAATGCTTTAATTAAATTTAGAGTTATTGTATTCTATAATTTTAAAAATTTCACCATTTCAAAATTAGTATGAATGTTTTAATTCCTAGTGTACCAAGATGAAATTGCTGGGCCGGAGTGAGTAATAGTCAAGTAGATAATTACCTAGGAGCACTGCAACTTTCAGGGACATCGTTTTTCTCAGTAAATTTTCAGTGATATTTAATTTTTTCTTTTTCTCTTTCTTCGCCATAGCTGTTGATTCTAACTTATTCAAATTAAAATCAAATAATATTTAAATTATTCATATGATTTTTATGTTTACAGATTTGTGCGGTTTATTTTTTGTGCAATTTGCTGTCTGACTCACAAGTCAACAGCCTAGGCAGACTTCCCATTAAAGAGTTTAGATTCTGTTAAAACGTTTTGTGATGTTTTACCATTTTTTTAAAAATTCTTTTTAATTATTTTTTACGCGTGATAATGAAACCAACTCTATTGAATATGTCCCGCAATTAAATGCTTTGTTATTTGTTTGTTGTAACATTTGTTATATATATAATTAATTAAACTTAATAAAAAAGGCTGGTTTTGGAGCAAAGGGGATCGCCGAAACTTACATTGCCAGAGGTCCTTTAACTTGGATATTCACCATCGTTCCATTCTAATCCATTTTGAGGGCTTCTTAGCAGACCGTTTCCATTCTGAATCCATAAAGCCCGGCGGTTCATTCACTGGTCCTAATACGCTGACCATACCAGGGAGTAACCTGATCTCCTAGGCTACAGCGAATCTTCCTGTCCTCGCTTTCAAAACAGGTACCCTGCCTGATTTCCCCATATTGACTCCCCTCTACACACACCCTCTTTCGTTTTGTAGCTGTTGTTTTTGTCAGAGAGGCTAGGTTTCCCTAAAACTGAAAATTCACGACAAGTCCATTCCATTTGATTTGGCCCTTAGACCGGTTTGTTTTCCACTCATTCAAGTCGATCGATTTAGGTTGATTACTCACGAAGGCTCAAAATGCAAAGGGGAATTTCGTTTTCGGAGGTAGGAACCTCTCTTCCCCGCCTTGATTTCTTTAGACAAACTCCAACTTCCACACAAATTCCCCTACAAAAACACGGATGATTTACCGTCCGCCTCGAAAAATAATCTTTCATTTTTATAGCCGAACGGCGTTATGGAAAACGAATCTTTAGCTCTTCGTATGCCGCCAATTTTCAACGTATTTTCACATTGACGAACCGTTCCGGAACAATGTGTGCCAAAAAATACTTGGTCTTCTCTTGAATGTCCCGCTTAACCGACTTTTTTATTGTCGTTTTATGGCCTAGTGCAGAGGTTCTCCACCTGTGGTGCACGTACCCCTGGGGTACGAGAAGCACTAGTTGGGGGTACGCGAAATCAAAGTAAGGAGGAACAAGAGAGCACAGGAATTTAAAAAGTTACGGAATTTTGTGTTTTCAAGTTAATACATGCTATTTAATAACCACATCACTTGAAAAGCTGATTCTTACAGAGTGTAATTTTTAGCCATCTTTCTAAATTAATGCGACGTTATTACAATACTGATTTCATTTGTTTTGTCGCTGAAATCATACTATTTTAAAAATTGAATTGTAAAATAAAAAATAAGTCCACCAATTGTTATTAATTCGAGTCATTTGACTCTTAAGTTAACATAAATGCTTAACATTAGTGATGAAAACTTCTTTGCGTAGACGAATGGTTGGTTGTGGTAGAGGGGATATGACAGTGGGTGGGTACGCGAAGATTTAAAGATTAATTAAGGGGTGCACGAGGGAATAAAGGTTGGGAACCCCTGGCCTAGTGGGACGAATGAATATTCAAATAAAATAGAATTCCAAACTTTTCCTCGGTTTTCACCAATCGTCATCAGTTTATTATATTCACGAAGAGGTTTGGATACATGTCTTCCAAAAAAAAATGTAGTTCATTACAGGTTTAAGTACCGTTTTACACATCTTAATCTGGCTCTGTGTATTTGTTACCTACCACGTTCGGTTGCAAATTTGTTTTTTGGGAATATAATTTCAATTGTATCCCTTATGTATAAATTGATATTCATGGCATTATTAATACAATAATTTTAAATTTCAAATGATGATAGTTATTTAGTAGCTTTGCACATGCAGTCAACATTAAATTTGCGCGGCGCATGTGCCTATAAAAATAATTAAAAGTAGTGCCTATGGAGTGTTTTACCCAATCACTATATGGTATGAACCTCGCCCAGGGGCTCCTTTTACTCATAATTTGCAAATTTTATAATTGCCCGGTTGTAGTATGACGTAACTTACTGTGTTAAACTACTACCGAGGCCAAAAGAATAAATTCAGTCAGTATATTCACATTGCAGTCGCAGACCACACGTTTTTACATCACACCAATAACGATGTACCATTTTACACTGATTTTAATTGATTTTTTTGGTTTCTGTTATGGTTTCCAATATAAAATCCACATTTTACCGCTAGGGGCAATGAAATCGGTTTCAGATTATGTATGGTCGTCTTTCTAATGTTTCCATATTTATAGCATCTTTGGTTTCAATGATATTTCGATATATAAAATATACACGTGTGCAGCCAGCATATTATTGCTTAAGGAAATATATATATATATATAAGGAAAGTTAAAAGTCACGGATTTTTTTTAGAGTAAAGAGGAAACATATTTTTCTAATGTCTTTTAGTTCAATTGCTGTTCGTTAGAGATGAGTCGTTCTCGAACGAACGGTCGAAACGAAAGGATCATCTAAGTGAACGACCTGACCCGGTTCGCCATTTTCTGAATAAATCGTTCGTTTGCGAACTAATGTGTGGACCTTCGAACGAGTGTGCGGACCCGTTCGCGAACTTCTCTGTGTACATTCGAAAAGTGTGTGGATCCACGAACTGGATTAGCTACTAGACCCTGTTTTACTCGTTCGCGAACCGAAATATAACATGTCTGTAATTTTGCAGAGGTCAGGGAGGAAAGTAGAAGGGGAGGGGAGGGGTTTGCAAAGTTGCGAGGAAGAATGGCAGTTGACCTTGGATGAGGTGATGTTTCTCAAAGGTATTGGTGTCTATAAAATTGAGAGGGGGTCATTTTCTCTTCGAGAAGATACGCGGGGTACGATAAACGCGATTTATTGAAAAGAGCGAGGGAAATAATTAGTTTACATAGTGGCCCTAATTATTAAATAGACAACTGTTGCAACTTTGGGGGCGTCATGACTTTTTTTGCTGTACTTTAAAAATTTTATTGAATTTACAATGGCTATGTATTCTATCTTCATGAAATTCAAATCAAGTAACGTTTAAATTTTGGAATATTATTCTTAACTAGTTGCTTTTTGGAATTCTTTTATTAAGTCATTTAATAATTCTAAAAAAGTATGTTACTTTATAATTTAAAAATATCTTAAATATGATTAATTAGATAATATGTAGATTATATTTTAAAAAGTGTTATCACTTTTTCTTACTATATTGTTTAAAATTATTCTTAATTTTGTATTTTTTATATGCAATATACTGAAATCAACTTCATTGCAAAAACATCTAGTTTGGGAAGGGGTGACCCAGACTTGCATTGCCTGTGGGCCTCTAGAGGGCTTAAAACGACCCTTTTTATACTGGTGGTTGAAAATTAATTTTCAGAAAATAATGGTTGGAGAACGTTTGCAAAATAAGAGACTACATGCACAAAATTTAGTTTTTTTTTTTTTAATTTGCTTGAATGTTAAAAATTGCTGCCTTTTTGTTTTAACAAAAATTACATGCTTTAGCAATTTTTCATACTATAATATTTTAATAAAGTGAATAAACCTTATATGTTTATTTTTTTTAAACTTTTCTTTAAATTTCGCTGGTTCTTTAATTTTGGATTCAAGACTGTAAGAAAGTATGAAAATAGTTTATAATTAAGTGACAAGTATTTTCAGCGAAATAAATTGTTTATATAACGTATAAAATTTTAATAGATTACTTTTACTGCAAAGGGCTATTCGTCCCCTTTAATAAAGTAGTTTCATAGTTTACTTTACACTGAAATCTTTCAAATTAAGCAATTGCACCTTTCAAATTAATTAAAAATAAGCATGTGCAAATTTCAACTTAAGGAATTAAAAAATTCAAATTAAGCAATTACAAATTTTAAGTTAAGCAATTAAATCTTTCAAATTGCTTAACTTTCAAATGAGAAATATTTTGTATATATAGTATCCTTTTATTCTCATTTCTGTAGAAAGGATTCAGAATGAAGACTTTGGAAGTACGTTAATAGTGTTAGAACGTTTCCTGCTACTTAAGAAGAATAAAGAATTAATGTTCTTATATGCAATATAAACAACTTAAAGGAAGATTTTTTTATTTTTTTATTTCACAATTGATTATTTTTCACTGTTTGCAATTTCTATAAAAGATTCTAAAAATATATTTAAAAATAAGATATTAGTTTTATTTAATATGAAAATACTCGCAGTGTTTCTTCTTAAATGCAACTTGATAAAGAGGCATTTTCTAGAAGAGTAAAGAGCTATACCGTTATTAAATCGCTATCGCTATGTTTAGCAAACCCCGCGTTTTCCGAGAGCTTCAACTATCTCAAAACCAAAATCATCATCAAATTTCCAACGAAATCTTTTAGCCTCAGTCTATTTAACTTGAAATTTCCATCTGCTTGAGTTTAAGTTCTAATTTCTTTTGAAAAATAAAGTATATGGTTCAGGAAACTCATCCCGTAATCTAAATTCCACACCACGCTATTATTTATATACCACCCCTTATATTTTTTTCAACCAAAATCGTTAACGCTTTTAATTAATTTAATATAATGAAATAAGTGAGTCACTCATCTAATTTATTATTTTTAAGCCGATTGTTATTTTTCAAATTAAATATTATATAATTATAGGAATAGAAGCAACTGTTGGTTTTTATTTATTATTCATTATTGTTATTAGACATTGAAAAAGAAAACAACTAAATGCCAAATCTTGATTAAATTTAGTTTAAATAAAGGATATGTAGTTCAAATATCTCGCTGGTAAGAAAATAATTCTTAAACAGGTGGCCTCGAATTTTGCCATCATTCATGATATTTCTGAGTATCATCAACCAACAATTTTATCTGACAACTATCGATTCCAAAAGAATAATTTCCATCAAAACACACCTTGAGTTGATTTTAATTGTTTAATATTATTTTTGTAAAATGTTTCGTTGATTTTGTTAATTGAGATGTGGATTGATTGAATGCGATTAACGAATTCAGGATTTCATATTAGGTTTCAGTGGTTTCAGAGCAAGCACGCAAAAATCCATATTCAATCTGTCAAATTTATGTATGGCGTTTCAAAAAATACCCTTATTCTTCTCTTTGAAAGTTGAATATAATTAAAATTATTTTTTATTCTTTTTGATTGCGAGTTTATTAACCCTTTCGGGACAACGCACCTTTATTAAAGACGTTCCTATGGCACGGAGCGAAGGCAAAAGAAATCGTACCACAGGACGGGGATTTTTCATCGATAAACCATCGCTAAACTTTACAAAAATCACAATGTATAACTAAAAAAATATGTAACATATATTACAAACATATACAATATATAACAGAACAAAAATATATAGCATATATTACAAATGTATATAATATATTACCTGACAATATATAGAAAAACAACTCCTTACTTATAGAAATATTTTTGGAAAGCTCTATTCAAATTATTCAGAAGTTTCAATAGACAAAATACATTAATAAACTTTAAAATAAACAAAAAAATCTATTAAGACTATTTACAAGAAGAAATAAGAAAATTTAAAATGAATACTGAGTACGGTAATTCGCGAGACACGGAGAAACTCAAGTCTTGCAATGCGTGATAGACAAGTATAAAATGATTACGATAAATGATAATCAATGATATTATTTTTTAAAAAAGATATTATTAAAAATGATATTATTTTTTGACTCTTTAGAAAATAATTAATAACTCTCATCGTTGCCGCTAATTGGCTCATTTATCATGCGAGTATATTCTTCCTCTGATAAATAACGCCTTTTCGATATCATAAACTAGAGTCAAAGGTTCCGAAATAAAAAGGGAAGTACATAACACAGTCTAACAAAAATTACGGTAAAACCCAAAAGGAACCTCACATAATAGTGAAAAAATAAGCATTCAGAGAGATACTAGAAGTGCGAATCACGTGGAGGGTTAAATAGCAAAGCTCTATTTGTTTACATTAAGCTTTCCCTTCCCCCCGGAAAAGATGATGAGAAAATACCACATACAGGCAGAATTTCAGTTCAAAAGTAATGGACGCAGGGTGCCATCTATTGGTCTTTAAAAATTGTTTCAGCTTAAAATGAATATATGCATCATCTGTCTGCTGAGTTCATTTGGCTGAGCATTCATTCAGTGAGCGAAAAGCCCGGCTGTGAGAGACGTTCGTGGGTGATGCATTTCGAAATTAATAGCGAGAGGTTAATTAATATATTTTTAGAATATATGTATTACGATGTCATATACTAAGTAATAAATATATAAAATTACGGAATTACAAATATTTTAAAGTAATAATGCATATTTTGTGAAATTATTACATATGATAAGCATTTAAAAATATTTTTGGCATTGCTCAAAAACCCCGCTCACCCCAAAAAAAGAATTTTCTTTATTTCATATGTAAAAGAGAAAATAAAATTTTTCATTACATTCTTTCTTCATTTTGATCGCCTTCTATAAGAGATTAGAAATATATTTTCAACAAATCGTCTTAATCTTGAGGATACTTAAATTATAGAAATTTTACAGACACCATCGATTTGCTCCCAACGTTTTCGTCATAATTCCATAATATATGAAATCAAACAAATATAAGATATGTGGAATATATAAAAGATGCAAGAATCAAAATTCCATTTATCCATACCAAAGATAGAACATAGTGCTAATTGAATTGGTTTCGTATGAAATATTGTGACTGAAAGTAGTTAATTTTACCCTCCCCAAACTACCCCTTTATTGGTGTCTTCGAATGTAATAAAAATTTGAGTGCGCGAGGCTCCACTGTTGTTCACAGGTGGTACGTATTTATAAAATAAATCTAGGTACAGGTTTTTCTCTTTATACATTCTCTCTCTGAATACAATGCTAAGGTAATAATAAGCAAATCCAATACACAGCCAATTTATTTAATGCAAATGAATGTACATTAAAACAACAGAAATTTCTATGTTCCTATACAAATACATTGAAAAATATGAAAATATTATATAATTTCTTCTGAATATGTGCCTCCTGACTGCAACACTCTAAGACACGGTCTGCGATGAGTTTTGTTAAATGTGCCAATAAATGACAATAGCACATATTTTCATATACCAGCCAAAATTTATAAATCCTGACTTTATCACTAAGAAAAAACATTCCATAGCAAGTTATGTAGCACATACTTTATTATATTATAAAGAAATAACTGCAATATTAAAAGTGGTAGAAATTGTTTTATAAATTATCAAATCCTATTGCGAAGTGTTGAAAGATGATATCTCAGTTTCACTCGCAACATATTTATTCCCATTTGTGAAGCTAGCTAAATACTTAGTTTTTTCCAAATCTAAATACAGTTTTGGAAAAAAATCTTCAGCCATTTTTAAAATCCTTAAAAATCAAGCGGATTGTATAATGGGATGAGAGGTTAGCATCTCTTGCATATTCGAGAGGTATTTTCTGCTTACCGTACATATAATTTAGTGCAAAAATTCCCCGTCAGGTGGCACTATAAGTATCAACTACGCAGAAAAAATTAAAATAAAACTGTTATTTATAAATCGGCTTTAACTAAAAATTCAATTAAAGATTTATATAGCTGCCGTCTAAGTAAGTGACGAGGATTCGGATCTTAGCTGATCTTTCACTAGCCGCTAACCAATTGAAGAGCACAACGTATGCGTATCCTCATTTGAGCCCACCGCATTAGATGGTGCATATGTCCCATGTCTTCCAGTCACAACTTTGCAAGACAACGGTTGCTGTATGGAAGAAAATCTTTTGTCATCTACAATGAAGTTCTTTCGCATCTTCAAGTTCTGTATGATTCCACTATGATACGAGTTCATTAACCGAAATGAAATTTCAATCATCAGGAATTTCGTGTGGGGTGTCTGAAAAATACTTTATTCAGCTGACAAAAGTTTAATTAGCAAAACATAATTATGTTAATCTTAAATCACCGTGGATTGCTTTATGAAATTTTCGATAGCGTAAGGATGGGAAAGATTGAAAACTTATACGGTTAATAATCCTTGTTAAACGGTTTGAAAAAACTTTCATACAGCAGGATCCTCCTTATATCGAAAAAAATACATAGCTGTATATGAATCTTTTGCCGCCTTTGTAATTTGTCTGTAGTGCCTTGTCTCTTTTGTTAGAGGCCACTTCGAACATTTGTGGATGTAATGAAAATGCTGATATCGCCACTCATTTTGACATTTCTATTCGCTTATATCAGAGTCACCTATCGGCGAATATCTGAAGTCATTTTTTTCGAGACACCCCCCTCTATCCCACCGGAAAGAAATGCAAACCTTGTGAATAGAACGCATACATGGGATATAGATTTTAAGTCGTAATCATTTTCGATTTCTTTTAAGAATTCCTTACAATATTTATGGACTGAAAATGAATTTACAGGAAAAAATATTAAATAAATAAGGATGAAAACTACCTAGGGATAAAGCAACTTTCGGGTACCTCAAGATTTTTTTGTATATATTTCATAGAAAGTTAATTCTGTGCTTTAGTTTTTTTTTCACTGGAGCTCTTTACTGGAACTTAATTAAATTAAAATGAAATATCGTCAAAATTATTCATATTATTATTTTCATGTTTTCAAATGTGTTTGCAGATCAATGTGGTTCATTTTTAAAAAAAAACAGATGCTGACTGACTCACAAGTCAACACCCTGCGCAAAATGATAAGATTGTGTATTTTTTTATCTTTACAATTTGGTTTAAAAATACTTTTAAATTGCAATTTTAAGATATTTTTGTGATAAATTGAAACAAACTCTTTGGAAGATGACATACACCATTTTATGTGATTGACTGCATTATACATAGATTAAACGAAATCAATCACAATTCCTTCTAAAAAAATTAAAGCCTATATATAATTAACTTGAGAAACATACAAATCGAAATTTATGCATTCAAAATTTTATAATCTTCTATTGGGGCTCATGATCCGCTAAATATCATCTTTCGGAGAAAAGAAGAATAAGAAAATTATTGAATTATTGTGATAGTTCTGGATGATTAAAATGCAGTTCAATACAGATTTAGAACATTTTTGAATGTAAGGCAATGGTATTTGTAGAAAAGTGGCTATCAAAATGAACTTCATATATAAACACAATTTTTATTTCTATACATTCATTAACAGTCTTTCTTCTAGACAATTTGGCATAATGTCTAAGATCTTCATCATCATTCTTGTTATCTATCAGCTCTCCTCTAGACAGAGTAGCTACAAAAAGAAATGAATAATCGAAAGAACAAACAAATTTAGATTAGAACTCATTCATATAACAACAATATTTTTAAATTTAAAGCCCCACTCCACATCATACAAAACTATGATGAATTAAATAAGTTGACAATATGAAACGAGGGTTTATAATCAATAACTAATAATCCGAATCCAAATAAAGTCTTTCATAAATATATTCACAATTTTCTATAAAGTTGTGTCAACTGAAATATAACAAAATAATTTGATATCTTTAATTAATACTAACCGCCATCGGCTACCAGCTGTCGGCCTGTCGTATTAATAACCCGTAGCCATACTTTCAAAGTTGCGAAATCGGTCCAGTTGTTGAGGCTAGAAGACTCTGTCAAATTATATTTTGCAATATATCTCGGAAATGGAGGGCGGAGTGGGACAGAGAACCAATTATGACGTACCTAGAGGTGATAATCTTTCATTTAAAAATCGAAATGTCAGATTCGATTCAGTGATTGGCGCTGGGACATTGAATTAAGTGCTTTCCGAATAGAGAATATACAGTGAAATAATATTCTTGAGACATCTCACTAAAGTTCAGGGTGTTGGGGGAAAGGAGAAAATTAATTTCGTACCTAGAGGTAAGGAACATTCATATGAAATAAAAATTGGTGAAAACGGTAAAATGCCTGGGGATTGGACACGTGTGTCTTCTTTTAACATTTATTTTAAATATAAACATGCTAATTACATAAGCATCTTTATTTTATTACTATAAATCATCATAAATAGTAAAATTTTTATCTGTAAAATCTGAACGTCAAATATAAATAATAATATAAATGAGCAGAATGTTCCAAAAATGATATATATACAGAAATAATTATGAAATACTTATAGCAGTATGTGGCAATAAACAACCGTAAAGTTAACGAGACTACAAAGGTTCTGAATGGCTTAGTTCATTTCATTCCTTTTCACAACAGGTTATTGTTAATTAAGAAAGCATAGCGCTAATGTTTCTGTGAGAAATATCTCGAAATTATTTAATTTACTTTGAAAAAATAACAGCATATTTGCTTTTATACTATAGAATCCTATTCCAAACTGACGGCTCAAAATCAAAATGATCACAATATGGTATAATACTTTATCTTCATATCTACAATATAATTATAAATTCAATTTTCAGCTGAATTAGCCTAATAAACTATAATTACAGAGTGAACTGAATTTTAAAAATATAATTAGAAATAATAAGTTTAGATTTATTATAACAGTTCAAAATAAGTAACAATAATAACAATATGTTATGTTTTTCGACTGAAATAGCGAAAAATAAATTGATGTATTTTCATATCATTTTTATTACCAAGTCATATAACGCATTAATTAATCAATAAAAATCCGGGCCAACAAAAAGTTTAAAGTTGCAATGCATATTTTGTAAGATTATTAAATCAGAGGAGCATTTTGAAATTCTAATGCAACTGCTAAAAAATATTTATTTCATATGCAAAAGCAAAAAAATAAAAGTTTGTAATATTGCAAATTTTCCGTTTATTGAAATCACGTTTGATAAAAGTTTTCAAATATGTTTAAAGATAAGCTTACGTATCTCCATAATACTGAGTAATAGGAGTTTTGCAGTGACCCTTCATTTCTTCCTAACGCACTTTTCATAATTCCCTAATATAATGAATAAAATTAAAATAATATATCCGGAATGTTCAATATGCAAGAATAAATCTTCCATTTGTTAATAACGATGATACAATATGGCGTCATTTCTTTGAAAAATATACGTATTTATTATAATTATATAATTCAAATTGACGTCATTGTTGCTTCAAATATTTTTTCGCATGACTTTTTTTGCATAAAACTAAGGTATGAAAATACGTATTATATATATATATATATATATATAGCCAGACAGATCTAATGTGATTACCTCGAAAACGCATCTTTCAGTCGTTTATTAATGGATTTCAAATTCAAATATTATTTAACACTTACCGTCCCCACCTTAATTTTTAATTACACTCTTTTCCTTTTTTATCATTATTCCTTAATTTTTAATAAACCTTAATTTTTAAATACACTCTTTTACTTTTTATCATCATATCTTTAATCTTCATCGTTTTCTCAAAGTAGATCGCATTCATCTTCGTTTCCATCGATTTCCTAATCTTCATCGAAAGTCCCCCAACCTTAGAAGTTTGGCGCAAAAGAAAGTAACTTGATATTTCGTAAACATCCGGACCCTACCTGACGCGTTAGGTTCATTCCTTTGTCACGTCTCCCGTTCGCTGCATCTCTCAGTTTTAGGTTCGTAAAATTGTTTCTAATATTTAGTATTTCATTCAAATTCTTGGTTTATCATAATGTTCGGGGTAAAGGACAGTTCTTAGCTTTATGCCAGCACTGTTCGCAGAAAACATTATGATTTCACTGATTTTTAGCGGTTCGTATAAATTTTACTTACCCTGATGAGCATTTATACGCTTTTACCGATTAACTATAGTCTCTCCATTTTATTTCAACATTTATTGATTTTCATGACATTGATATATTTTCCACAAATCTTCTTGAATTACAGCATTATTGCGCATTCGTTGCGTTTGTGTTATATATTTCTATATTATTTTATCTTCCCCTTTTATATACATTCCCCTTTTGTTTATTTTCTCTCTATAAGAACTCTCGGCTTTTTCTTACCGCAGATTTTTTTCTTGACATTTTGTTTTATGAATGTTTATGTTGTATATGCTGCTTTTACAATTCTGCTATGATTGTTTCTTAATTGTTTTGTTTTATTTTACTGAATGTTGATGTCGCCGCTCTTAGCGCACACTATATTCGGTTATGCTTCTTGCCTTCGGGTTTTTTACTCTATGAAATTATGACCTTTAAATCTCCAGATATTGGCAAGATGGGTTCACTCATTTCAGAGGAGCCCTGTGCTCGGTACCTGGTTGCTTCGGGGGGCCACCTTGGATCGTTATCACGTAACCCCGTTGTTCCATTTTTTTCGTGTAATGTCAAAGAAAATATTTCTATTGGTTATAAAATAAGAAAATGCAGTGACTCAAGATGTAAAACATGCCCCCTTTTCGACCCAAATCTTGTTTCCTCAGACACTTCAACTAATTTTGGATGTAAAATGTTTAATGCGATATACTACCTAAAATGTGGTTTATGTGGCATGGGATATGTAGGACAAACCAGCAATACCCTTAACATTAGAATTCATTCACATCGCTCCGATATTAAACATTATAATAACAAAGAAAAATTCAACATAGAATTCAATCACTTCCAGAAGCACGATTTCAGCAAAGTCTGCCTATATGTGCTAGATATTATTCCAGATAAAAAAACAAGATTAGAAATGGAAAACTTCTTCATGCTAAAACTGAAAACTATTGCCCCATTTGGACTTAATGACATATTTCAAAATAAAATGATCAATCTTAACAACTGTTATGCATCACAACTTTTCGGTACTAGCCATAACATAAACAAAAGAGGTAGCGGTAAAAATAAGAAAAATTATAATAGATTATCAATAGAAGAATTGAATTATTCGCTCTATCAAGAACTAAAAACAATTGAAAACGATTTCAATAAAGGTTTTAACTACAAACCCGTAAAAAATTTCATCTTCTCTATTAAAAATAAACTATGCCATATTTTTGAAAATATTCTACATACCTACAGAACAGAAAATCAAAAATTTCTTCTTCTCCTCAATGATCTATTTAAAGCAAAGATTGCAAAGCTTCATAAGAAAAAGTCAGATCAAACCATTTTATATATGACAATTAACTTCAAAAATCAAATATTCGATAAATTTAAATTAAACTCTGCACTTAAAAAAAATTCTAACTTATTCCCAATAAAAAATATAGAAATGAACAAATGCCTTAAATATGACTCAATATTTGGAAGAAGGGTCTTCAATTATAATTCTTTCTGTAAAAATATAGAAACGAATAGAATCAATGTTCCATGTCATTTCAATGAAGAAAAATATAAAAATTATGTGGATCCTTTTCATAAACACATCCTTAATGGCAACCTTAATATTATAGAAAACGAAGAATTAAGGTCGATAATGAATAAAGGTACCAAATTTCGTCCTATTTTCAAACTTTCGTTACAACACATTCTAAAAATTTTTCTCAATGACCTTGATAATTTTTGCCTAAAGTTGCTCATAAATTTTACACACCTGTGCAGTTTTTCACCGAATGGAAATGGAATTTGTATTTCAACTTTAAACACTTCATAAAAAGCAATTACAGACAAATCAATTCAAGAAATGAAACCTACGAATTCCGAAGTATAAAGGAAAGCATCGAAACTCTGCAACAACATTTCATTATAACCCCTATTGACAAGGAAGCCGGCAACTACGCATTAATATGCAAGAACTTTTATCGTGAACTATTAGATACGGAACTAAAATCTTCAGAAACCTATAAACAGAGTAAATCTAATATCATCACTATTAAGAAAAAAATCTCAGCCTTAAACAAAAAAATGGATGCCACAATGTAAATAACAACCTTCCGTATATTGTCATCTATCCTAAGTTCCATAAACATCCTATTAAATTTAGATACATTACTTGCGGTACGAACATCTATATGTATAAACCTGGAATAATCTTCTCGAAATATCTCAATATAATCCTCAAGTTTATTGAAGACGAAAATTTTACCTGGATAATTAAAAACAATAATAAAGTTATCGAATTCCTTAAAAATAATAAAATAGATACAATAGAAACCTATGATTTTCAAGACCTCTTCACAAGCATCCCATTAGATAAATTGCAAGAAGTCTTAATGAATTAATTCTACGACCTAAAAAACTTACTTAACATCCCAATAACATTGTGGAAAGTTCTTACAAATTACTGTATTTACAATAACTTTATTTTCAAAGGGGAAAATACCTTTCAGCAAATTAAAGGAATCCCACAAGGGACCAGTTATTCATCTCTTCTTGTCAATTTATTTCTACACTTTTTGAACGAAATATCGCTATTAATTCGAATTCAGTTTTTAGATTCATTGATGACCTCATTATTTTTAATCGTAAAGATTTCAATATAACTAATAATAATCTATATCCAAATGAACTTAAATGAATACAAACCAATAGCTATCAAGAACCAGTTATTTTTCTGGACTTAATTATTGATTGTAAAAATACTTTAAAAATAGATATTTATGACAAAAGAAACGAGTTTAAATTCAATGTCAATAGATATATTTTTTGGAACTCAAATATCTCTTCTAAAATCTACAAAAACACTATCATTAATCAACTCATAAGAATTAACAAAACATGCAGCGATAAAAATTCAATCAAGAAACAAATTCAGCACCTTATAAATAACCTTAATGGTAATGAAATTCCTACCTCCTTCTACGAACCTTTAATTAATGGCTTTAAGATGTAAGTAAAGGATTGCATATTAGAGCTCTGCTGGCGCAGTTCTAATACTGTGGTAGGGTCTCTCAAGCCAGACAGGTCTAATGTGATTACCTCGAAAACACATCTTTCAGTCGTTTATTAATTAATTTCAAATTCAAATATTATTTAACACTTACCGTTTCCACCTTAAGTTTTAATTACACTC
Source organism: Araneus ventricosus (assembly GCA_013235015.1). Lineage (NCBI taxonomy): Eukaryota > Metazoa > Arthropoda > Arachnida > Araneae > Araneidae > Araneus > Araneus ventricosus. Next base: position 40,548 of record BGPR01008413.1, on the reverse strand, counting down.
TTTTCCTTTCTTATCATCATACCTTAATTTTTAAATACACCTTAATTTTTAAATACACTCCTTTCCTTTTTTATCATCATTCCTTAATTTTTAATAAACCTTAATTTTTAAATACACTCTTTTCCTTTTTATCATCATATCTTTAATCTTCATCGTTTTCTCAAAGTAGATAGCTTTCATCTTTGTTTCAATCGATTTCCTAATCTTCATCGAAAGTCCCCCAACCTTAGAAGTTTGGCGCAAAAGAAAGTAACTTGATATTTCGTAAACATCCGGACCCTACCTGACGCGTTAGGTTCATTCCTTTGTCACGTCTCCCGTTGGCTGCATCTCTCAGTTTTAGGTTCGTAAAATTATTTCTAATATTTGGTATTTCATTCAAATTCTTGGTTTATCATAATGTTAGGGGTAAAGGACAGTGTTTTTAGCTTTATGCCAGCACTGTTCGCAGAAAACATTATGATTTCACTAATTTTTTAGCAGTTCGTATAGATTTTACTTACCCTGATGAGCATCTATACGCTTTTACCGATTAACGATAGTCTCTCCATTTTCTTTCAACATTTATTGATTTTCATGACATTGATATATTTTCCACAAATCTTCTTGAATTGCAGCATTATTGCGTATTCGTTGCGTTTGTGTTATATTTCTATATTATTTTATCTTCCCCTTTTATATATATTCTCCTTTTGTTTATTTTCTCTCTATAAGAACTCTCGGCTTTTTCTTACCGCAGATTTTTTCTTGACATTTTGTTTTATGAATGTTTATGTTGTATATGTTGCTTTTACAATTCTGCTATGATTGTTTCTTATTTCTTTTGTTTTATTTCACTGAATGTTGATGTCGCCGCTCTTAGCGCACACTATATTCGGTTATGCTTCTTGCCTTCGGGGTTTTTTACTCTATGAAATTATGCCCTTTAAATCTCCAGATAAAGCAATCTCCTGCAGAAGTAATGACCCAATAAAATACACATCCTATAGCCAACCTCCTCCCAATTATGATGTCACCCGGCCCCTTCTTCCGCCTATGTGCTATTTTGTTTTAAAAAAGTGTGGGTTCTTTCTTTTCTGGGCTGTTGTATTCACCAATACTATAATCATAGGCAAAGCAAGTGTACCGCAGATTTATATAATGTATATATGCATTGTATAATGTATGTATGCATATTGATATCTTGTTGCTGGCGTTGTGACTGGTCAAAAATATATTTCTTTCTTTTATTATTATTGTTTCTGGTTCTATGCGTCGTGTGGAACATTTGTGGTTGTAATAAAAATGTTATATTGTCACTCATTTTGTTAAAATTTTCATTCTTTTATATCAGTGACACCTATAGGCGAATCTTTGCACTCACTTTTTTCGTTTCCTCCATGCACCGGATAAAAAACATAGAACGCATACTTCTCAGATCGGTCAGGAACTATTAATATTCGATTTCCTTTATGACAATTTTAGAATATTTACGAATTTTCACTCTCCCGGTTATCCACTTCCTGAAAATATCAATTTGTAAAACAGATATGTTTACTATTAATACAAAACTGGATTGAATCATTGTTTGGAATGGTTTATATAATTTTAGAGGCAGTGTTTGAATAATTTTAAAAATTGCACCATCTCAAAATTTGTATGAATGGTTGAATTCCTAGTGCAAGAAGATAAATTTGCAGAAAAGTGTGTAATAATTCAAATAGACAATTATCTAGGAGCACCGCAACTTTCAGGGAACTAGATTTGTTTGACGTGTAACGTGTAAACGTATTTCCGTTTGTTACAGTGCGGTCGAACTTCTTTGTGTCACAAAATACGGTCAGATTTGAATCGCTAATAACGACTTGACTAATAATGTGAAAAGAATGGTTGACCCTACAACATATAGATCATATCTGTAAGAGTTTGTCGCATAATATTTGTTTTGCCTGTGACGTCATCGTGCAAGTGTAGGCGCATGCGCGCAACTGTTATGAATTAACTTTATGTAAGGTTATAAATATGTGTAGCGTGGAAACACGTTTGGCTAGGAGATTGATTCTGGTGTCATTTTAAGGAGTTTGAAGAATATTACTGGAACTCAAAGTGAAACAATAAAAATATTTAGCAGAATATATGTAAAAATCGGTATTAAATTGAAAATTACAAACTCCGCATGTTTTTTTTAAATATAACATGCATTGTTTTCTTTCGAATGGTACTAAAGTTGCAGAATACTTGGCAATACGTAAACGAAACATTGCGTTAAAATTTCAATTAAATTATTTGAATATTACGGGAAATATGAGCATTTGCAGTAAATAATGTTTTACTGCTCATACGCGAAATGTAGTTCTATATGCTGTCATCAAATTGCGCCATGAAAAGCTACTCTAAATGAAGCATAAGAAACGCGCAGTTCAGGTCCACGCAGCAGAGTTTTCATGAAAGTACAGTGAAAAAAATAACATTTTTATTCTATCGCTTTCATATTTTTGCACCTCGGAAGAAAAGAAAATGTTCAAATAGTGACTTTCTAAAGTCCAAATTCTTATTAAACAGCATTTATCTAGAAAGTAATGTCATAAAAATCCAATACGCATAACATTCCCAAATAAAGAAAAAATTTACTTTTTCCAAGTATTAGTTGCCCCCTTAAGTGCATCGCTTTGCAGAGAAAGTGAAAAATTTAATAGAACTTCAAAATTACTAACATAGATAAGCTGAGATTTTTCATAGGCTTATAAAATGGTCTTCTGTACAATTACTGTTAAAATTTATAATTAATTGCTTTTAAAATATTTGTAAACGTTAATTTTGATTTGATTTCAAACGTTATATAATTTCGACAATATTGTTTTATATTCAAAATTAGAAGTGAAAAATGTGTAGAATAATTGAAACTTTTACATTTAAAAAATTCTAGATCAATTGGTACATTATTTTCCAAGATATCAATAATAATTCTAAAATTTACTTCAGCATTAGTGACTCAAAATACATTTGGTTATAATTTCAAAACGGAAAAATCTGGGATGACGAAACTTGATAATCGAGCATAATATTTGATATAGTTTAGAATTTTGTGTACTTTTGAAGAGGAAAAATGGGTTTTTCGATTGGAAATTTTGAAGTTAATGAACCCCCTTATGAAATTCCTAATCAAGGAACATGTTTGGAAACGTATTTTCTTGAAAATTGGTACCTTTTGATTTAATATGCGATAAACGGCGGCCAAATAATGCAGGGAGGCTGTTTTTTATGCCGCGATTATACCCTAATGCTATTTTCAGAGAGTTTGCACCTCAGCGTACTTCTTTTATCTTATCACCAGTTTCCTGTTAAGAACAGCATTTAGGATGAATATCAATAAATTATTGAAGTTTTCAATTTACCACTGAACCGCCAGAAGTTGTAGATTAACTGTCGGAATTAAATCAATCAAATGTGTTAATTTCCACTTCCTGAGGAATGACAAGGCCCTCACAGAGACTAATCCAAATTTTTGTATTACATTGCTTTTCTGAGTGCAATTTGCATGACATCGTTAATCAGGGAAGATTAGTTACTAAACTGTAATCCTTCAGTAATATTTTAACTAAAGATAAAATTTTGCAAGATATTTTCTGTAAATTGCTTTCTATCGATATAAATAAAACTGAAACATCAATTTTTTTGTTCGCTTTTGAAACCCAAACTATTCATTAAATTTTCTTCACATTTTGCTCATATCTTTTCCGAGTATCATCTCGTTGTCAACTTTTCGAGCTTTGCTGCATATATTTATTTATACATATAAAAGACAATGTTTGAGTGTGCGTGTGTGCGATGTCTAAACGAGTCTATTGCACTTACAGCCTTAAAATTTGGCATACAGGTAGTCTTAATGGTGACGCAATGCACCTTTAAGCCGAAATTTTTAAATTTTAAATAGAAAAATTTTTATTTAGTTTTTTGTGTTGTTTTGGGACATTTTTGTCTCGTTAACGGGTGTATTATCTTTTCTAATGATCGCTGCAAAACAATCAATGCACCATCGGATGGCTCAAACAATTTACGTTATAATGAAGTTTATTTTGAGCTTCATACGTAATTTACTGAATTTTCAGAATTTTTTTAAAAATAGTCAGCTTTACCATTGAAATAGTATTTTTGTCTTTAAATTTGCTGCACCTGACGTTCTAACATCCCTATAATTTTCATTTTTTTCAGCTTATAACTGGAAAGTTTCTGTAGGATATAAATCAAGGACGGTTAAAATATATTTTTCCGTTCTTTTTAATGTAATTTTTCCCCTAATCAGTTCAAGCAGTTTTTTTGCTAGCGGGATTTCACGGCGAGAGTTTCTCCGGACTATCCAGGAATGCATTGTTGCAGGAGGTGACGTAGTATGCTTTCTTTACCAGCAAGCATTTCTACAATCCGATTTCTTCCGGGGAAGTCATTACATTAGCCTCAGTGCCCAGAGGAAAAATGAGCGGGAAAATCAATACTGTGTATTCTTTGTTCTGATTTTGTTTTCAAAACTTTTTCGGGTCATTGTGGCCATTTTTTCCCGTTTTGTTGAAGGCCTGATTCCACGGGCAACGCCGCTATGCTTGTAAATGGCATGCTTGTGTGCGTGCATGCGATGTGGAGACGAATCTATCGCACAGCCATGCAATTTTCCACACAGGTAGTCGTAAAGTTTACTCTATGCCCCTCGAAGCCGGAATTTTAAAATTCAATCTAGAATACTTTTTATTTAATGTTTTGTGTTGTTTTGGCTCATTTTTGGCATTTTACGGCTGTAGTATCTTTTCTACTGATCGTAGGAAAACAATCAATGCACCATCGGATAGAACGAACAATTTTCGTTCGAATGAAGTTTGTTTTAAACTTCAAATGTAATTTACTGAATTTTAAGAAATTTTTAAAGAATAGTAAATTTTGTCTTCGAAATTTTATTTTATGAAATTTATTGATCATAAAAAGAATTTTTGAATATTCAGAAGATGTACAAATAATTTTTGTGGTATTATATTTTCGGTAGTTATCAAGGGAAAACGCCAAAATTTCGATTAATATTTAATTAATTATTATTTATAAAATAGTCCAGATATGCACATTACCAAGCTTCAAAGTATTTTTTCTCATATACTGTAGCTCTAGGTACCCGTCTTTCCTGTACAGCATAACACACGGATATACATTCTCCTAGCAGAGATGCTGGTTAAAATCCAATACATGTCTGTCTCTTTTGTCGCTCTACAGGGCAGACTGTTCGTTTTACAGCTGCCAAATTTAGTAGAAATTCGCTCTGGAGGGTGCGAATGTCCACATTGGAGCAACTTTTTAAAATTTTTAATTGCAACTTTATAATAATTAAAAATTATGCGATATTTTTATGTTCTACGCAATAACCTCCAGAATATTACAGGACAAAAATAAGTTTCATGCCAACTTAAAAAAAATTCTTCGCAATAACACGTTTCTCTTACCGTGTATAGTTTTCTCTCATATTAATAAATTTTTAAAAGTAATGTTAAGAGTATTTTATAAATATACGTATTTATTATTGTAATATAATTAAAATTGACTTCATTCTTGCTTCAAATATTTTATTGTATGACTTTTTTCTGTTGAAAAATAAGGTGTGAGAATACTAATTATATATATTCTTGTGTATAGATAGGGTTTCTTTTCAAAGCATGATTTATTTTTTTAAAAAACGATTTCTTTCTATTGCAGTTAAGTTTCAACTTCAGAAATAAGCAAAAATGAAAAATCTGTATAATCCGCCCATTTATATATACTTCTGTTCTTTGTATCTCTAATCATTCCTTTATCTTGAAAACTTTTTTTCTTACCTTAATGCACTGATTGTTTTATTGAATCATTATATCCCTAGTAGCATGAACTCATCGTTTTTTGCCTGGCCTTTCATCAAATTTATCGTAAACTGATCCAGTACCTTCGAGACCATATCGTTTAGATCAGTATCAGAGAACCGGTTTCCGTTTTGGTAAATTTGATCGGAAAAGGATATATTTATGAGCAGTTTTCCCGAAGAAAATTTGCCAATCGTAAATTCACGGCATAAAGATATCGTTCCGATATCGGATAATACTTAATTTTCTTATAGTCGAATTTGATTGGTCTACGACCCTGTGATGTGTCGTTCGAGAGTATTTGCAACCAACTTCACTGGCTTCCACTAGCTAGCATCGACCAGACAGTGCTTGATTTGGCCGCTTTCATTTGGAAAAAATGTAAGTGTTTATTTTATTCTGAATTATCTCTATTTATTTTATTACTTACAGTATGTTTAGTAAATGAATAAAATTATTATAACGCATGTTTGAAAGTTAGATATGCTAAAGTTGTTATTCTGAAGCTACAGTAGGTATAAAACTAACATTCAACCTATGATTGAAGAATTATCATTCTCAGCAGTGCAAAACAATATATACATGCTAGAATAATAACTTACTCTTCTGTGTATAAAGGAGTTTTCACAGGGATGCATAAAAATCGTGGTAATTTTCGACAGTGTAAACAATTGCTCTCGTGCCATCTTCTCCAGTTTCTGCTTTCCTCTCGAATGCAAACAAACGCTCTTGCACCGTCTTCAACAGTTTAGCCTTCTCCACCATTCGAATACAGACGATTTCTGTGCCTTTCAGTTGTATGTAACAATATTATAACTGTTAATATCTGTATTCCTTATAAATTAAGATTTTTTCACTCGAAATTTTCAATTCTAATTTTTTTTCAAAATTCAAATGTTTTTCTAAGATTTGGGACAATATGTCTTCCAATATCGTGCATTAAATAAGTTAGCATAAAATATGTTTTTAAAAACTTCGCCTTGTTCATACGAACAAGACTATATAACATATATGTGAAATGTTCTTTTACTTCTATTTTTGGGTATCTATTTTGCATGCGAAGTGTCAGAAAGTTCATTCAACGACAAGAATAAATTTTGCTTTTTTCATTTTCTTCTTATATACAAACTGTTAGCTTCTCATTTAGTTCATATCAGTTGTGGGTAACAATTTTTTAACTGTTTATTTCTGTTTATCTATAAAATTAAGATTTTTTTCCTCGAAATTGGACATTTTCAATTTTTTCAAAATCCAGATGTTTTCCCAAGTTTTGGGGCAATATCTATTCCATTATTGTGTTAATTGCAATAGGTTTCCATTTATTGAAGGATGATGCTGTATTTTTAAATATCATTAAAGTATCTTATGAATCATCAAAATTTTAAATTAAAGAACAGTATCAAATCATGCATTTAATCAATTTTCATTCTTTCAGTGTGATTTTCTAAGCGGTATTGGAGGATTCTCAGCAAGCTGTTTTCTACTATTTTGTCGTTGGAAGGCGGGATTTTCAACATTCAATCTCATAAACAAGTTGATTTTTGGTAATTTTTTATTTTGTAATTTCTTGATGGTTATGCTTGATGCCTGATGCCATATATATATGTGTGTGTATTATCTAGGTTTCTGTGGCAAATTTGTTACTTCAGAAAATGTGAGAGGATATTGCTGTAGAATGTTCTGTATTGTAATAGTGTGATTGCTTGTTATCCATCAAAAACTTTGACTTTTGATGATGGGCGTACCTGTCAAATCTATGGAGTTTGATAGTGGATTTCAGATTGAACTCTTGAGCAAAATATTTTATCTGGGCAAACTAAAGAGAAAGTTTATCTACTTTATAGATAATCTATAAAGAACTTTGTCTAATCTGACTACAGTCTCAAGTATTTCCTAGCTTAATGCAAGTATGTCATTCATGTTCCATGCTTCTGTGAGTAAAGGCAGGGACATTTCAATAGAATACAAAAAAATGTTACTTTAAATTTTAAGGGTTTTGAACTTAATATAAAGATAGGATTTTGTGTGTTATTATTTTTAATTTTCAAATTTGATTCGATTATTCCTTTTGGAACCTCCTGGGAAGGAAAAACTAATTCCCCCTCCTTCTCCTAAGAAACATATGAAGCCAGAGACCAGTTCTTCACTTCTAAGAATAATTTGGTTAATTATCTTCTGAGTGTTTGAATTGAAAATCATCTCCGAGGAACATTCATTCAGAAACTTATTTCAGAAACTTATTATACAGAAGGAATTTATGAATTTGTTGAGTGATTTATCTCTTCTAATCAATGTATGATTTATATATAATTGTTGTAAATTAATAAAAAATATATAAATTAACAAAAGTATATTTATAAGCAATTATGCCAACCATAATATTATAGATGATTTACAGTTTTTTTTATGAGTTAAATCTTATCAAATTTTTAAATTTATTGTTCATGGACCTTTGCAGCTTATAACTGTAACACATTAAACCAGAAAAAGTTATGCCCAATACTCCATCTAAGTGAAAGTAAAAGAAAATTCCGCAGATTTTGATTGAAGCGTCAAATTAAAAATTGTCTGCATCACAGAAACTTTATTTTAATAATTTTATGAACTATAACAAAAAGATTTTTCTTTCCGAAAATGTAACGAAAAACAAATTTTTTTGCAATATTTTGTGAGTCATCAGTGGAGAGTTCATAATAAACATGTTAAATAAATCAGTTGTATAATTTTGAAAAGTTTCGTCATACAAACTTTGAATTTAAAGTATCACCCCTTCCATAATATAATTCTAATTTGTTAAATAGCTGGAAATGTGAACTATGCAAAAGCGTCATGCATTATTTTCTAAACAGGGACCCTCAAACATTTTGCTGGAAGACCCTAAGTTGTTAGCGCCGCCACTGGTTCTCTGGCATCTCATAAAATAAAAATATTAATAATTGGTTATTTTTTCTTATCCATGTGGTTATTGCCAAAACCTTTCCAAGCTAAAATCTACTGACTATCTTTTTTATTACAAAAACAACCATTTATTTGAATAACCAATTTTTAATCGTACACACATCCAAATCTGTTTGTATGTTCATCTAAAAGTTATCGGAAATTCATCGCCATGAAACCGCACTGCTCGGTTTTCTATCGTATCGGCTAGCAAAACTCACCGGATATCGATGATCAGATGAAACTGTCGCCGATGAGACATTTCGGAGCAATTCCTGATGAGAATTCATCCCTATCCGATAAGAATCCGTAAATCGGCCGATCATTGTGTAATCGGGTTTCGATGAAAGGCGTTTCAATGCCCGATGACATTTTGCTAATAGGGATAAAAATAATCGTATGATATTAAGTAAGATTTGAAACATATTCCATAGTAAACAAGTTTTCAATGCTAAATGATTCTACTCGCTATTATTAAATTTTATGTGAACATGGTTGAGTTATTAAGTAAGTTTTTGGGTTAGTTGAAGTTTCATTTTTTCCCGTTTCAGTTTTAAGCTGAAATTTCAGTTCAGTGTAATCTCGTTTCAATATGTGACTATAAAATGCACCTACAGATGTTCATTTCGTCGTAAAATTGCATTATTTTTTGTCCACCTTTTAACGGTGTATTGGTTGCTAGAATTTTGTTTCTTCATGTTTATTACAAAGTAATCGAGATAACTTGCAACTAGACGGATCTTTTAGATTTCCGACAGTTCAATGTAACTGCAGAAACAATGACCCCCTCCCAATGGTGGTTGTCATTAACTTACCAGCCAAGATGTAAAACCCAGGCTATATCTTAAAGAAAAGAACTAAGATTAAAAGAACTTGGTTCGCCAAAATTTTAAAACTTTATAAAGAATTTTCTGCAATATTATAAGTGGTAATACTCTACATATTTTCGTTAAACCACGACTAGATGAATTCCGTTCTCATCCGTTATTTTTTATGAATATCTGCCCCTCCCTGACTAAAGAGCACGAGCCAACGGACTAGGTTGACTTTATGGGAAATCTGGTTATGAATGAAAATAACGTTACTTTTAATTTACCAGCCAAGATAGACAAATCCAGGATTTTTCTGAAGGAAACGCTTACGTCGTGTCTTTCCGTATCTGTTTTGCTCAAATTTTAAAACTTTATTCATAAATTTCCGCTATGTTATAAGTGGTAAGGCTTCTTTATATACTTTTTAAAACCACGACTAGATGAATTATGTTCTCTTCTTGTCGCTGGCGTTGTGACTCGCGTCTGAAATGTATTGCTTTACTTTATTAATATTGCTTCTAGTTGTAAAGGCCATGTCGAACATTTGTGGTTGTATTAAAAATGTTATATTGTCAATCATTTTGTCTACATATTCTTTCTCTTATATCATTGTATCCTACCGGCGAATCTTTGCACTGAGTTTTTCGTTCCATTCCTTTCAACCGAAAACAACATGTGCATAGAACGCATACTTCCTAGATCGGTAATGAACTCTATTAATATTCGATTATATTTATGATAATTTTAGAATGTTTACGAATTTGCATCTTCCCGGATATCCCTTTAAGACCGGATATATTTTCATCCTTAAATTTATTTTTTTTTGGTTTATAGCTAGCCTTGGATCCTACTGGTACTGTAAAAAATAATTTTAAAAATTTAGCATGTCCCTCAATCGCAGGAGCGCACCCGTGCAATCTTGCGAGTTAGGCTTTGTCTTTGTCATTGTGAACCCATACTATCATAAGAGTTAGGCAGTATCTATGCAAGCTTCACTTAATTTATTTTTTCATGGTTTAATTTTCATTCAATATTAATTACTCAAAGAAACAAATATTTAAGCAACGTAATAAACAATTTATAATTTATAAGAAAAAAGATATTTGTAAATATTGAAATTACAATTTTAATGACTAAATTTTTTTAAATGAAAATTTTTTAAACAAATCTTAGTTTTCGATAAACATATATATACCTGACATTTCTCATACCGAGTTTTAGAAGTGCTTTCTTCTAAAATAAGAGATACTCCTGTATTCTTAGAAGGCAAATGAAACTTCACCATCATGCAATATAGGGTTGTTCGTTTTCCATTCTTTCTTGCACAATTGAAATTGCAGCGCCTTCACGTAATTTCGGATGACCCTTTTCAATCCCCTGCTTCTTTAAAAAATATCCCTGTATTTCCTCCGACGATGTCTATTGTGTGCAAATGCCTTTCCTATACTTGTTATATTCAAGGAAGGGCCACCCATTATTTCCCACAATCATTAGGACAGATGTATATACGTGATCACTGATCATAGCGTCAGTTTTGACGGATTTTGTACCTAGTTTATTTGTGCAACTGAATAATTGGGGATACATGTACTGACAACAAATTCTTCTTGCTTCCCCAATAGTAAACTACGGAGGAAGATAGGATATCAATGTAGAGGGAAATCCTAGTGTGGAACTTTCTGTGAGTAGTCTCCTTTGTTACAAAGCTTTCAAAGAGATCCTTTAAAATACATTAAATGAGATTGTCACATTTGAGTGCTGATACGGTATAAACGACAATGCGATTTGCGGAAGTTTCTCGAGGAATACTGAAGACCGTTGGAGGCGGTGGGGCATATTTCGTGACACTCTGTTGAAAAAAAGATAAAAGCAGAAAAAATTGTTTATATGTAAACTATTTCATTTTTCGGTGAAAGGAAATGAACCCTGTATTTCTATAAAGTTAAACGTTTCTTCTTCTTAATATAGTACCCATTCAAAGTCTTAAGGCCATTACTTAGTGATACAGTCGAAAGAAAACACCAAGATGTGCATCGGATCACGCGACAAGACGCTACAGAATGGAAGTCGATTTTCGGACAGTGAAATCAAATAAAGCCGAACCCGCATAATAGTGCGGCTAAACAAATATTACGCCTAAAGAGTAATTATAATAACTCTTAACTAACATATTTTCCTATTTTTCATTTATTTCAACATTAAATTAACAATTGATATCCAAGCAATTAAATATATATTAATAATTAGTTAATTGCGACAGATAAATAATTCTGATGTTTAGCGCGAATTTTTTGGAAACAGATTTAACGTGATTATAATTGAAATATGGACTGTCTCTGCCGTCTTTTGAGAAAACTAGATACTATTGATATTCTGAAAACTAGAGAATCCGCACGATCGTGCGGGTTCGATCTTAAAGGGTTAAAGCTCTTGAAACAGCTCAATTAGAGAAAGAAAGTTTGCAGATTAAAAGCTCTTCTCATGAGAAGAAGATAGGCAATTTGGCGAATGATATTAAAATGAGTAAGAATGAAATAAAACTTCTACCAGGAGATATTAAGAACTTCAAGGACGATCGACACTCGTAGATTCTTCAAATCCAGGAATGGATTAAGAATGTTTAAAACTTGAAAGGCAACAACGATTCTTCAGTGAAAATTAATGCATATTACGATAAAAAGAAGTCCGGTAAATTATCGCTTCGTAAAAGAAAAATCGTAGCAGTTAAAAGAAATCCTAAGACGTCAGTTGAATCTACAAAAACTCAACTACGATACCGAGAAACTATGGTTGTCATTGCAATAACATAGTGAGACATACAGAATCTCACAACTAGAACCTAGTAACTTATAACACCTTGTCCTTATGCTACAATAGCTAATGTCAGTTAGTTAAAATCCTGGAACTGCTGGAAGGAAGATGATGACAACTCCAGTATGAATTCTGATGATGAACCCGAGATGCAAAGACACAAACGAACTGTGCGTAAACCACTGCGTTATGGAGCATTTATTGTCGGACAGATAGAACTTTATAATTTTATATTTCATTTTATTTTACCTTTTATGAATGCATTTTCCTTTTTATTTGTTTGTGTTAAAATTAGTAAATAATGTTAGCTAAAATTTGATTCAATTGAAAAGTCAGGATGGCCGAATGTAAGCATATTTAATATTTATGCCTAACGAAAGCATGACTTCAACTTATTTATTGTTGTAACAGTGTACGATAGCAGATAAGTGGCAACAGTCTGATGTTGACTTTACTTTGATTTAAAAATAAGAGATTAGTACTAGTACGGTTGAATGATGTTATGTTGTACGCATATACGAAATGTAGTAGGTGTTTTTCAGTGTTCTAATAAATGTTTGTTTAGTCTCAAAAGAAGTATTATGAATGTCAATCAAAAAGCCAACAAATACGTGTTAGGCTTAGCGGGAGAATATGCTTTGGTCGGTGGGCTCACACTGCGCTGGCCATCTCCCGTTCTATGGGCACACTTCCTTCAGCGGGCGTCCGTCCCGAAGGGGTTATTTGGAAGTCTGGTTCTGAGAGAAAATAACATAAATTTTAATATACCAGCCAAGATATAAAATCCAGGCTACATCTTAAAGAAACACATTCAAAAAGACGGCCACTTATTGATTTGCATATATTTCAAAAATATATACAGAAATTTCTGCAATATTATAAGTGGTAATACATCTTTACATATTTTCTTTAAACAACGACTAGATGAATTCCGTTCTCATCGTATCGCTGGCGTTGTGACTCGTCTGAAATGTATTTTTTCTTTTATTATTATTGTTTCTGGTTGTAGAGGTCATGTCGAACATTTGTGCTTGTAATAAAGTGTTATATTGTCTCTCATTCTGTGTACATTTTCATTCTCTTACATCAGCGTCACCTATCGGCGACTCTTTGTACTCAGTGTTTTCGTTTCCTTCCTTCCACCCGAAAAAAAACATAGAACGCATACTTCTCAGATCGGTAAGGAAATCTATTAATATTCGATTTCCTTTGTGATAATTTTAGTATGTTTACGAATTTTTATCCACCCACTCATCCTCTCCATGAAAATATCAATTTGTAAAACAAATATGTTTACTTTTAATAAGAAACTGCTGGTTTGTTGAATTTGGATTAAATTTATTGGAATGGTTTAAATAATTTTATAGTTAGTTTTTGCATAATTTTCAAAATTGCACCAATCAAAATTTGTATGATTGATTGAATTCCCAGTGTACCAAGATGAATTTGCACAGCTGCGGAGTGTGTAATAATTGAAATAGACAATAATCTAGGGACACCGCAACTTTCAGAGACCTCGATTTTTTTCACTAAATTTTTAGTGATATTTAATTTTGCTTTTTCTTTTTCTTCACCATAGCTGTTGATTCTAACTTATTCAAATTATAATCAAATAACATTTAAATTATTCATATGATTGTTTGTTCACAGATTGGTGCGGTTTATTTTTTTACAATTTGTTGATTGAGTCACAAGTCAACAGCCTAGGCGGATTTCCCATTAAAGAGTTTAGATTCTGATAATAGCGTTTTGTGATGTTTTAACATTTTTTTAAAAATTCTTTTTAATTATTTTTTACGCGTGATAATGAAACCAACTCTGTTGAATATGTCCCGCAATTAAATGCTTTGTTATTTGTTTGTTGTTTGTTTATGAGGAGTGGCTGTCAAGTTAGAAGCATTAATCATGTTTTGACGTGAAAACGTCTTTCCGTTCGTAACAGTGATAGTCTGTCGAACTTTCTTGTGTGACAAAATACCTGTATCAATCTGTAAGAATCTATCTAAATATATGTAAGAGTTTGTCGCATAATATTAGTATTACCTGTGAAGTCATCGTACCAGTGTAGGCACATGCACGTGACTGTTATGAATTAGCTTTATGTAAGGTTATAAATAAGTGTATCGTGAAAACTTGTTTTTCTAGGCGGTTGGTTCTGGTGTTATTTTAAAGAGCTTGAGGAGTATTACAAGGACCCAAAGTTAGGCAATAAAAACATTTATCAAAATATAATTAAAAATCGGAATTAAATTGAAAATTTCAAACTCCACATGTTTTTTGATTATACCATGTAGAGTTTTCATTCGAATTGCACGAAACTTACAGAATACTTGACGAAACATAAATGAAACATTGTATTGAAATTTTAATTCAAACATTTGTATATTACGGAAAATATGAGCATTTGTAGTAAATAACGTTTTACAGCGCATACGCGAAATGTAGTTTTATATACTGTCACCAGTTGTCACCATCAAAAGCTACTCTAAATAAAACATAAGAAAGGCGCTGTTCGGGCCTGCTCCGTGGAATTGTTGTGAATGCTTCAGAATAAAGTCATAAAACAAGTATTTCGTATTAATATGCAATTTAATTATCAAGCTCTTTAATACAATATTTACACAGAGTAATATAATGATTACAGAATAGATAAATTACAAGTTTATCACATGTAGAATGGGTGTTGCGAAATGTGGTAGTGATTTATTTGGATATAGGACTGAAGTTCGTGATGAACACATCAGAGATAGGCCGTCTCTGATCTATGATACATTTCTTCAGAGAACTGAGGTTGCAATTCGTGCAAATAGATGTCTCAATATGAAAGAATGGGATAACATTATTTCGGATGTGTCTATGAAAAGTCTTTATGAGGCTGTGTCTGTGACTTTAGGGCACAGGAAATTGTGTGTGTGTTGGATTCCTAAAATGTTAACGGAAGAAATCCAAATGAAACGGGTCGACTTTGCATTCGGTTTCTTCACACTCTACCGCAGATGTAGGTTGTGAGTTTCTCGATCACGCTAGTTAATCACCACACACATGAAACCAAGCAACAATTACTGCAATGGCGCTATACGTAGGTTCCACAAGCCTAGAAATACAAAACTTCGATTGTAGGAAAAAACAAAAAACAACAACAAAAACATGCATTCTGTTTTTTTTACAGCTAAGGCATTGTTCTGATTCACTTGATGTCTCCCAGTACCACAATTTCAGCTGCCGCATGTTTCGAAGCTTTGCAATATCTTCAACGGGCAATTCCAAACGCAGGATAATTCTGCCAGGTGGTATCCTCTAGCTCCATGATAACACATAGCCTCATACAACGATTCAAACCAAAGCATTAATAAAAAGTTCCAATTATTTAAAAAAAAAGTATTAATAATTCGTTGTAATGATTTAAAAAATTTTAGGGTTTAATGTCTTTATAGTTTTAAAAGTGCTCCTGTGTTGGTTCTATTTCTAAATCTGTATGAATAACAGAATTCCTGCTGAACGAAAATGATTTTGCAGGGCAAAATTATTAAATAAATAAGGATGGCAACTATCTAGGGATAAAGCATCTTTCGGTTAACTCCAGACTTTTTATGTATTTTTTTCATAGAAATTTAATTCTGTGCTTTAGTGTTTTTCACAACAGCTGTTTACTCGAACTTAATTAAATTAAAAAGGAGTATAGTCAGAATTATTCATTTTATTATTTTCATGTTTTCAAATGTGTTTGCAGATAAATGTGGTTCATTTTTGAAGCATATATCTGACTGACTCACAAGTCCACTTCCTGGGTAAAATGATAAGACTTTGTAATATTATTTATTAGCTTTATCACTTTGTTTAAAATTACTTTTAAGTTGCAATTTTAAGATTTTTTCGTGATGTACTGAAGCGAACTCTTTGGAAATATTTAACCAATGAATTTTTTCTAAAAAATATAGCTAAACCTATATATAAATAACTTGATAAACATAAAAATCAAAATTGAGATGCGCAAAAAATTATAATCTTTATTAGGGTTCATGTTCGGTTAAATATCATATTTCGAATAAAATAAAACTAAGAAAAATTTTTGTGATAGTTCTGAATGATTAAAATATAGTTCAATACACATTTAGAACATTTTGAATGTAATGTTATTGCATTTATGTAGAAAATTGGCTACAAAATGAACTTCATACATAAACACAATTTTCCTTTCTATACATTCATGAAGAGCCAATTTGTTTGTGAAGACAATTCGGCACAATGTTCAAGATCTGCATCATCATTATTGCAACCTATAAGATGTCCTTCGAGACACAATACCTGCAAAAATAACTGAATAATCGAAAGAACAAACAAATTTAGTGTAGAACACATTCATATAACAACAATATTTGAAAATTTAAAACCCCACTCCACATCATACAAAACTATCATGAATTGAATAAATGAACAATATGAAAAGAGGGTTTATAATCAATAACTATTAATCCTAATCCAAGGAAAATCATTCATAAATAAATTCACAATTTTCTATAAAGTTGTGTCAATTGAGAGAGAACAAAATAATTTGATATCCTTAATTAAAACTAATCGCCATGGGCTACCAGTTGTTCGCCTGTCGTATTAATAATCCGTAACCATACTTTCAAAGTTGCGAAATCGGTCAAATTGTTGAAGCTAAAGACTCTGACAAATTTTCTTTTGCTATATATCTCGGAAGTGGAGTTCGCTCTGGGACAGAGAACCATTTATGACGTACCTAGAGGTGATGAGCTTTCATTTAAAATTCGAGATGTCGGAATCCATTCAGTGATTGGCGCTAGGACATTGAATCAAGTGCTTTCAGAATAGAATATGTGCAGTAAAATCAAATTCTTGAGATATATCACGAATGTGCAGGATTGAAGGAAAGCCGAACATTTACTTCGTACTTAGATTTCAGGAGCTTTCATATGAAATAAAAATCGGTGAAAGCGGTAATTTGCGTGGGGATGGGACTCTGAGGTGCTAGTTTAGACATTTACTTAAGATATAGACATGCTAATTACATAAGGATCTTCATTTTTTTAGTATAAATCATCATGAATAGTAACATTTTTATCTGGAAAATCTGAACATCAAATATAAATAATAATATAAATGAGCAGATTGTTCCAAAAATGATATAAATACGGATATAATTATAAATTACTTATAGCAGCACGTTCCAATAAACAAATGTAACATTAACAAGACTACAAAGGTTCTCAATGGTTTAGTTCATTTTATTCCTTTTGACAACAGGTTATTGTTAATTAAGAAAGCATAGCGCTTATGCTTGTGTTGATTATGCTTAAATATCTCAAAATTACTTAGTTTACTTTGATTAATATCAGCATTAATTACTTTTATACTATAAAATTCCATCCCAAACTGACTCCTCAAAATCAAAATGATCAAAATATGCTCTAATACTATGACTTCATATGTACAATATAATTATAAATTTAATTTTTAATTTTCAGCGGAATTTGCTTAATAAAGAAGAGTTGCTCTGTGATCTAAATTTTTAAAAAAGAATTAGAAATAGTAAGTTTAGAATTATTATAGCAGTCCAAAATAAATGACAATAATAACAATATGTTATGCTTTTCGACTGTAATAGCGAAAGATAAATTGATATCTTTTTATATTATTTTTATTACCAAGTCATATTATGTAGGAATTAATCAATCAAATTCCAGGCCAACAAAAAGTTTAAAGTAACAATGTATATTTTGTCAGGTTATTAAATCGGAGGAGCATATTAAAATTCTATACAACTGCTAAAAAATATTTATTTCATATATAAGCAAAAAAATAAAACTTTAAAATATTGCCTATTTTTCGCTCATTGACATCACGTCTGATAAAAGTTTTCAAACACGTTTAAAGTTAAGCTTATATATTTCGAATTATACTGAGTAATAGGAATTTTGCCGCAACCATTGATCACTTCCTAAAGTACTTGTCGTAATTCCCTAATATAATAAATAAAATCAAAATAACATATCCGGAATATACAATATGCAAGAATAAAAATTCCATTTATTAATAATGAAGATACAACATGGCGTCATTTTGAATGGTTTTCGTTCGAATGAGACTCAAAGTAGTTATTTCCAGTTCATAAAATTAAGAGACCTGTTATAGTTTACCATACGCACTTGAAGCATATATCTCCTCCTTCCTAGTTATTTCATCAAGTCAAGATTAATATATACCTTCAATCACCTTAAGAATGATGCTTTTCAGTCAAAAATCCAGATATGTTGAAAAATTAAGAGGTTGTTTCATGGAGCCCATAACCCTAACGAAGAATTAATCTCCAGTATTGATTGAGTAGTATTATACTAATTCACTTCCAGAAAGTTGCCTGTTTCATAGTTCTATGAGGAGGCATTGGAGAAGAGTGCTTTGCATTTCTTTGACTTCCATGGTTGTTCTTAAATGATCAAATCTTAGAACTTTTAGCTTCCAATATTGTAATAGTCACATTTTTATAACTCAACTGCACCAAATTATAACAACGCCGTAATTACACATTCTTACACCCTGAGCCAAAGTACGCAATTCTGAGCCCCCTCTCCTTTCCTAAAGTTTATTTACTACATATTTCAACAAAATATGCAATAGTGTTTTTCAGAAACACGCTATCTGTTAATATATATATTCTTATAACCTTTGATAGAAATTAAACTGTTACACTATTATTTAAATTGCATAACAATGAGAAAATAAAAACTTATACTATGCATATTAAGTGAGATTTGGAGCGAATTTCTAAAAGTCAATTTAATTATTTATTATCCCCCTTTATACTGAATAATCCCCTGATAATTTCTTCCTCATTGCTGTTGCCCATGAAATTGCTTCAACAGTTTAATAAAATTTGAGAGTTTTTGTAAATTCAATGCAAAATAATAAGAGGGCATTAAACTCATTTTAATGCATATTTGATCCTAATCACTTTTTTTAAATTTTTCTTATAAAAATAAAGCCTTTAGGCCAAGGAATTGGTCACTGGTGTGCAAGCAAATATTCTTAAAATAATATTATTATTTGCATAAACTGTTTCGAGCTCTTTTTCTTTAATCGATGGAAATGTCTTTTAAAAAGTTAATCCCAATGTTGTAAATAGATATATGAAATTTTAAATGGACAAGTTCATGAATTAGAGCAAATTCCAGATCATGTTTGAAAATTGAAAAAAGTTTTCTTTACTCTTTCTCAAGTTTCAGAGAAGTCAGGCTAACATAATTATTAAAGCGCTGCAAGTCTTATTGAGTCTCCAGAGTTAAACTGTAAACATTAAAATTCAGTGTTATAGTGCAAAATATAATTTAAAGCAAGAAACAGAACCTCTTTAAAATTGTTAAGGTATGTGCCTACCTTCGGAGCACTTTTTTTGAAAAAAAGGAAATTTTTATTCAACACTTATGTTTTCAGTTATAATGGTGTATGAAACTGTTAATTCAAATGTCATTTTAATGAACAAATTTTTTATTTTCCAAATTTTGACCATTTTCGGTCAAAATTTAGTAAAAATTGACGTTTACGCCAAACTTCCTATAACAAATTATAATGCATGCATTTCCCTTTTTCTTTCAATAATATATTTGGTATACATTTACCTGTGTTATGAAGCAGAATATTTAGAGTACCTCTTAAAGTTACTGAGATATACCAAAGTTTGTGTACGCAACAGCTTTTTACGAAAAAAACTATCACTTTTTCAAATAAAAACAGCTGTAAAATAAATAATAATGCACTTTAGAGTATATTTGAGGTTCATAACATACCTAGAGATGTATAGAACACTGTGATTAAATTGTATTTGAATATCTTAAAAACGTTTTAAGAAATGAGATTTTTCGTAATGCAAAAAAATGAAAATGGCTATTTTCCAGAAAACGCAAATGAAGATTTAAAGTCGCATAAAAAATTATATACATATTTTAACAACTTAAAATTCACAGTATTTGCAAGTTAAGCCTTCTTTGACTTAAATTTAAATTAAAATTAATTAAAAATTAACTTTAAATTTTTTTCTTGATAATTTTGTTTTTGGTTCGACTTGTCGCTTCGATTTCTTAATTCTCTCAATATCAATTTCTATGTAGTTTTTTTAAATAATTTCTGGTTCAAGTTTGACATTAAGATGGTTAAATACAGTCATAAGCCTTATATCGCCTCAATTGAATAATTAAAATGCTATTTTACTACCTAATAACAGTGTTTGGAGTGAGCGAAATTTTCTTTAGATAAAATATCCCGTAACTAGAGAAACAGTTGCCAGATATACCTAGAACAATAATAAAAAATAAATGAAGCTTAATTCTATATTTAAAAAGTAAATTGTGCATTCACATTGTCTAAGAGTAAAGAAATGGCTGTGCAGATGTGTTTTTGCATTTCTATGGCTTAGTTTCGGTTTCGAAAATTTCACTTCTGGTTCACAATTTAGGCAATAACTTTGCTTCTAACTATCGAAGAAACTAAAGTAAACCATTTTTGGAATCCTAAATGTATGTGCTTTAATACAATGTAATAAAAAAAATTTCGAAAGTTTTCATAAAAGCATCGATTTTAGGGTAGGCACATACTTTAATAACTGGATTTCTAATCTTTAAATATAATTTTTTCAATAAAATCTTTTATGCCTAACTCGGTCTATTGGTTCTCTGAGTAGAGTATTTTATGTTTCTAATCTTAATAAGCATGCAATTTTATAAGTATTACATATGTCGTATTCAGTGTGCTTTGCACCGCGTAGTTCTTTCTATCAGCCATCATAACTAAGATTTGAGCTGTAATCGGAGATGAGAAATAATTAAACCTCAAGTAACTCAACAACTTGTTTACTGAATCGAAACATACTAATAAAATGTATAAGGACAATAAAATTAAATCATTCAGAATCGGAGTTTTTTACGTAATACTAATGCGACAAATTTTTTTCAAACAAAATAATAATAAAGAAATCACTATAATATGATAAATGCTTCATAAAACATTTGTAACTTAATTTATTGCGCACTTTTGAACGGAGTACAGAATTTCTAAAAGGAGGACGGTTGCTCGCCTTATTAATACCAAATACATATTTAAAAAAAAATTTGTAATAGCTGCGATAATTTTTGTTTATTGATTCAATAAAAAAATTAGTACACTATACTGAAAAAGCAAAACTTGAAACTTTTTGGAACTAATTATGCTTTATGAAAGATTCTATATTATATATTTTTATATGTTTCCAAATTATATAAAAGTAAAGAGCAATAGCCTTTATGAATATATAAACTAACAAAAAAAAATTGCACCCTTACCAATTTTGAGGTTACAACTTGTCTGTACTTACCACAAAACTAAAAATTCAGAAATATTATTAAAACCATGCTTTCAAAAAGAAACTTATTAATATGCAGAAAATAATCTAAATTTTATTACCTTTGTTTTGAATAATGGAAAAAAACCCGGAATAAAAGTCTTTGAACTAACATCGAAAGACTTTTAATTTAATTAACAATAATAAAAATACAATTGTAAAATATAAATAAAAATATTTTTGCAAATTTATAAAATTAGAGAATACTTTCTTTCGTAAACGTTATTGATCATAAAAAATATTTTTTGAATATAAAGTTGATACAGAAGTCATTTTTGTGCTATAAAATTTTCACAAACTATGAAGGAAAAATGCGAAAATATTGATTAATTTTTAATTAATTATTATTTTAAAAAAGAACATGAGATGCACAATCCCATGCTTCAAAGTATGTTTTTGTCATATTTTGTATCTCTAGGTATCCCTCTTCAATGTACAGCGTAACACACAGATATACATTTTCCTAGCAGAGATGGTGGATAAATTTCCAATACGTGTATGTCTCTTTTGTCGCTCTAAAGGGCAGACTGTTTGTTTTAGAGCTGCCAAATTTAGTAGAAATTCGCTCGGGAGGGTGAGAATGTGCACATTGGAGCAATATTTTAAAATTTTTAATTACAACTTTATAATTAATTAAAAATTAAGTGATATTTTTATATTCTACAAAATAACTTCGAGAATATTACAGGACAAAAATAAGATTCATACTAACTTAAAAAAGTTCTCAATGAACCATTTTTTTTCTTACTGTGTAAATTGTTCTCTCATATTCATAAATTTTTAAAAGTCATGTTTAGAGTTTTTTTATAAATATACGTATTTAGTATTGTAATATAATTAAAATTGACTTCATTCTTGCTTCCACTATTTTATTTTATGACTTTCTTTGTTTAAAACTAAGGTGTGAAAATACTGATTATATATATATATTTGTCTAAAGAGAGGATTTCTTTGCAAAGCAAGATTTAATATTTTAAAAAAGGTTTCATGACAATACAGTTAAGGTTCAACTTCAGAAATAAGCAAAAATAAAAAAAATCTGCATATTCCGCCCATTTCTATATACTGCTGCGGTTTTTTCTCTAACCGTTATGTTATCTTGAAATCTTGCCTTCTTACCGTAGTACACTGAATATTTTATTGAATCAGTATATAAAAATGATCTCATGATATTAAGAAAGTTTTGAAAAATATTCCATAGTAAACAAATTTTTAATGCTTGATGATTCTACTTACAATTATTATTTTTTAGTTAGCATGTTTTGAGTTATTAAGTATGTTATTGGATTAGTTGAAGTTTCATTATTTCTCGTTTCAGTTTTAAACTGAAATTGCAGCTGTGTGCGAACTCTTTTGAACATGTGACGACAAAATACACATACATATGTGCATTTCGTTGTTAAATTGCATGATTATTTTGTCCACCTTGTACTGGTTTTAGTTTTTTTTTTTTTCTAGAATTTTGTTACTTCATTTATATTAGAAAATAAGCGAGATAACTTGTTACCAGACGGATCTTTCATGTTTTCGACTGTAAAATGCAACTGCAAAAACAATGACTCTCTGTAATACACATCCTATAGCCAACCTCCTCCCAATGGTGATGTCACCTACCCCCTTCTTCCGCCTTTACGTGCTGTTTTGTTTAAAAAATGTGTTGGTTCTTTCTTTTCTAGGCTTTTGTATTCACCACTACTGTAATCATAGGAAAAACTTCTGTACCGCCAATTTATTAATGTATATAGGTATATGTGCATTTATAAAAACAGAATTTTCTGGTGTTTTCAAAATAATATTGAGAAGTATGGTAATATTATATTTTTTTTCTGAATATTTGCTCCTCTGTGATTAAAGACACGAAGCCAAAGACTAGGTTTTCCTCATGGGAAATCTGGTTCTAAATGAAATTAACATTACTTTTGAATTACCAGCCGAGATATAAAACTTAGGCTATATCTGAAAGAAACTCCAATGTGTTAATGTAGGAAATGGATTTGTAAATATTTTAAAATTTATAAAGATATTTCTGAAATAAAATAAGTGGTAATACTTCCTTACATATTTTCGTTAAATTAATACTAGATGAATTGTGTTCTCCTCTTGTAGCTGGCGTTGTGACTCGTCTGAAATGTATTTCTTTATTAGTATTGTTTCTGTTTGTATATTTTATGTCGAACATTTTTGGATATAATAAATATCTTATATTGTCACTTATTTTGTCTACATTATCATTCTCTTATATCAGTCACACCTATCGGCGAATCTTTGCGCTTGTTTTTTTTCATTTCCTACCTTCCACCCGAAAAAAAAGCATGTACATAAAACGCATACTTCTCAGATTGGTAATGATCACTATAAATATTCGATTACCTTTATAAAAATTTTAGAATGTTTACGAATTTCCACCCTCCCGGTTAGCCGCTCCTTAAAAATTTCGATTTGTAAAACGGATATATTTACTTTTAATAAGAAACTGCTCACTTGTTGAGTTTGGATTAAATCATTATTTGGAATGGTTTAAATAATTTTAGAGAAAGTGTTTGCATAATTTAAAAAATTGCACCTTTCAAAATTTATAGGAATGATGAATTCCTAGTGTACCAAGATAAATTTGCAGAGTTGAAGTGTGTAATAATTCAAATAGACAATTGTCTAGGAGCACCGCATTTTTCAGGAACCTAGATTTTTTTGACGTGAAAATTTCTTTCCGCTCTTTACAGTGCGGTCGAACTTTCTTGTGTGACAAAACACCGTCAGATTTGAATCGCTAACAGATACTTGACTAATAATGAGAAAAGAATGGTTGACCAGAAACGAAATGATCATATCTGTAAGAGTTTGTCTCATACTATTTGTTTTGACTGTGACGTCATCGTGCAAGTGTAGGCGCAAGCGCGTGATTGTTATGAACTAGCTTTATGTAACATTATAGATAAGTGTAGCTTGAAAACACGTTTATCTAGGCTCTTGATTCTGTGACATTTTAGAGAGCTTCAGGAGTATTACTAGGACAAATATAAAAATCTGTATTAAATTGAAAAGTTGAAACTGCGCATGTTTCTTGAATATAACATTCAGAGTTTTCTTTCAAATTGTACAAAACTTACAGAATCTTGACAATACGTAAACGAAACATTGTACTAAAATTTGAATTCAAATATTTGAATATTACTGGAAATATGAGCATTTGAAGTAAATAATGTTCTACTGAGCATACGCGAAATGTAGTTCTATGTACTGTCAACAGATGGTGCCATCAGAAGCTACTCTAAATGAAACATAAGGAAGATGCAGTTCAGGTTCACGCAGTAGAGTTTTCATGAAAGCACGGGATAAAATCATGAAACAAGTATTTCGTCTTAATATGTAATTTAATTATCAATTTCTTTAATACAATATTTACACAGAGTATTATAATGGTTACAGAATAGATAAATTACAAGTTTCTCGCATGTAGCAGGGGTCTGTGGTAGCTTGTGGTTTATGTATTCTGTAACCATTATACTACTCTTTGTAAATATTGTATTAAAGAGATTGAAAATTAAATAACCTATTAATACGAAATACTTGTTTTATGATTTTTATACCGACACTTTCACGAAAAATATATGGCGTGGACCCGAACTGTGCCTTTCTTTTTTTCTATATTTTCAGGAATATTTAATTTTGCACTTTCTTTTCATTGACAAGAGCTTTTTATTTGAAATTATTTAAATTTTAAAAAAATATTAATTAAATTATTATTATTATTATTTCCTGTTTTTAAATTTGTTTGCAGATTACTGCGATTTACTTTTTCTTACGATTTTCTAACTGACTTACATGTCAACAGCCTAGGCAGACTTCTCATTATAATGGTTAAATTCTTTTGAAAAGTTTGTGATTTCTTTACCATTTTGTTTAAAATTACATGCAAAGAATTTCTCACTCGTGATAATGACACCAATTCTGTTGAATGTGGCCCGTAATTAAATGTTCTATTATTTCATTTTGTAGTAACATTTGTTATAAAGAGATTAAATTAAAATCAATAAAAAAGTCTGGTTTTTGGAAGTTGCGGAGGAGAAAGGGAATCGCCAATACTTGCATTTGTATAGGTCCCCTAACCTGGATATTCACCAACTCTCTGTTCTAATCCATTTGGGAGTCTCTTTAGCAAACCGTTTTCCATCATTTAGCTTCTCTGAAAGAGCAACGGAGATTCAGTTCGCTGCAGTGTCGATTTATTTTTGAATGATAAAACATCAAGTGATTTAAGATTTAGCATGTTTTTGTCTTGGGTTCCGCTAACTGAAAGTACACACTAATGGTTACTCGAGATGTTTACTATTGGCAGCAATTTCTATGCATCTATCTGAATCATTGTTATATGAGGAGCGTTAGAAACGTTGGCTTTGATCTTGAACCATTCGCTATCCACTCGCACTCATTTACCTTTCTTTTGATAAACGGGATTCGAATAGTAGGTGTTTACAATGGCTGAGGCGATTCATAATTCCGCAAAATTTGAAGTGTGTCCCGTCATTATTTCGATTGTAGCAAAAGAACAAAAAATAACAACAAAAACATGACTTCTGTTTTTTTCGGACAGCTAAGGCATTCTTCCGATTCACTTGATGTCCCCCAGCACCACAATTGCAGCTGCGGCATGTTCCCAAACTTTGAGATATCTTCAACGGACAATTACAAATGCAGGAGAATTCTTATAGTACGCTAGCTCCATCATGACACTTGGCATTCAAACCAAAGCATTTTTAAAAGTTTCAAGTTGGAAGTTTTGGAACATCCGTCACACAGTCCGGTCTTCTCTCCCAGGGACTTCCACCTGACTTTGAACTGACGAAACATCTTCCTGGAATAAATTTCCCCTACAATGATAATATAAATAATGATATCAAATATAGTTTCGATTGTAGGCGGAATACTTTCATGACTATGGTGTACAAAGGTTTGAACGGAGACTTAAGTCTTAGAAGCACGGGCATTTACCCATGACATTAAGACACGGGCGGCGCAATTACTCTACCTTCTTTTTTATTGATTTTGCTCCTGTAAACCCAAGTACCATCGTTTTTTTAATGGATAATATAATTTATTCTGCGGAATGTTCAATTTTGAAATCTTTTTTCTTTCTAAAAGGTTTAAAATACATATTAATAACGGTTGTATTGTCACTGTTTCCTTGTCTGACGCACTCTATATGCCAGCCCGTGCCTTCCAGGGTTAAGAAATGCTTTAAAAATTACGGGAACTATATAGAAACATAAACTTTATTCTAGTAAGTAATTTTCTATGGTCATTTTATCAATCAAAAATTATTTGAATGGGTATCAGACATTTAATCTACTTATAGAAACGCTGACG
Source organism: Araneus ventricosus (assembly GCA_013235015.1). Lineage (NCBI taxonomy): Eukaryota > Metazoa > Arthropoda > Arachnida > Araneae > Araneidae > Araneus > Araneus ventricosus. The sequence goes on along the minus strand of BGPR01008413.1, from coordinate 13,384 downwards.
TATGTAGAACGTTCCGTGGTGTGAATGCTATAATTAGGTGGCTTCAAATCAGTCGTTACGAAAAAAACAGGAATAAGCGTTTTTTTCCATGGATTACACAAAATGCAAGTGTCCTAAAGAAATTGTAGTTGCGCCTAAAGAGTAAGATATCCAATTATTATATGTTATGAACCTCAACCGGGGACTCCTATTACCCATAATTGGACTTGGTTTAACCACTACCGAAGACAAAAGATTAAATTCAGAATACACATTGCAGTCGCAATCTACACAATTTTATATCACACAGATAACGAAATATAATTTTTCAGCGGATTTTAATTGGTTTCTATTATGAATTCCAATATAAAAGCCACGTTTTCCCGCTAATGGCACTGAGATCGGTCACAGATTATGTATGGTTCCTTTTATTTGAGTATCCAGATTCGTTTCATTGTATAAAAGATACACTTGTGCAGCCTGTATATTTTTGCTTAAGGCAGTATTTGTATAGGGAAAGTTAAAACTCACAGATTTTTGTTCGGGAAAACATTAAACAGAACACTTTATTTCTTTTACTTTAATTGCTTTTCGTATTTCTCCTCTGTATCGGACACTATTATCGAAATGGAATTTTAGACCTTTTAACTTCGAATATTGTTGCATTTGCCGCTTTGTATGCCATCAATGTCAAATGGCAATAACTAACTTTTCTTCATCAGCCCAGATTTCAAATTCCAAGCTATTTATAAAAGAAATGTTTCTCTATGTACATATATCGAAGTGCGTAAATTTTAAAATTTTATATACAATTTTATTTAATATTAAAAGTGGTAAAATTCCTTTAACATCTTTTCGAGTCTCCTTAATATGCAAATATAATATCTCATTTTGACTCTTAATTCATTTATACCTGTTTATAAAGCTACCTAAAATAATGATTTTCATCCAGGTCTAAACATAGGATGGGCCCAGAAATCCCTTTAATAGAGACTATAAATACAGTCGCTGGAAAATAGTTGCTGTCGTTCAACATATACTGAAAGAAAAGAGTCCGTTTTACGGGAAAGAACGTATATTCTATGACTAAATTTTCATAAATAGATATTTACATATTGAAGTCCGAATAACTTTGAAATTTTTATTAGCAACACCCTATTTTTATGTCATAAATAAATTCCTCATGAAATAATACTCCCCACCCAAAAAAATTATTTATTGAATACACGCCATGAATTGATAAGATGATATTCGATATTTTCAGTTCTAAATATTAAAGGGACCGTTTCCACATTTAGAAATTTATGTTATTTGCTCGCGTTATAAGGCCAGCGATAGATTTTGTTTTTTATTCTCGCACTTTCAATGCCTTCTTAGAGGTAATTATCTGCATATTAACATCGATAAATACTTGATGTGTTAAAAAGTTCTGTAGAATTTATTTTTCCTCCAATAAAAATTATTTTGTCCTACGAAAACAACGAGATCCAAGTGCGCTGGAAATGTCATAAAATTGTCAGTTTCGCCAGAGTAAATTCATATAAAAGATCATTTATTTTTTATAATTCATAAGAATTTTCTTACGCTCTTGTTCATGAATGGAAGTAATAGAATAAAAGATATTGTTCATTGTTTCAAAAATATTAGTATTAATATCAAAATAAATAACTTGATGATTTATTCAGACTGTCACCTCTCCTCGGGTTGCCACCCCGAGTACGTAGATGAGAAGCCACAGGATAAGTAAGCTTCTGCTCCCTTCTCCTGGGGTTTAGTAATGATGGTGTGGCTCATAGGGCCCATCTCCGAAGTCTTTTCGTAACGCCGTAATAAGGGTTCCGGTTCGGTACTTAATTTCTGAGCTGGGGGCCGGTCTTTAATTTTGATCCATAAATTACAACATGGAGGCGGCATTTATTTACAGTTATCAAAACCTTGGTTATTTTGATTTTTATCGAAAAAAATACGATATTACTACAGAAATGACTTAAAAAAACTAAATTAATTTTAAAATGTATTATTATTTCAATTTTTTTATTTACAAACGAATTGAAGCTACTTGTATTTATTCTAAAGATTCAAATTAAATTTATTTTTAGTCAAATGTTTGTAACCATCAGCTTATATGTCTGACTCCACTAAATTATTAGACGTTTGATGGATAACAATTAATCTTTAATAAAATTCAACAATGTAAAAATAACTCAAAAAAGAAATAAGATGCTCAGAGCTAGATGACATAATTCGATGCGGCGTGTTTCCTGGATCCTTCCACAAACTTGAGGGGATCTACACAATACAAGATTAGGAGCATTCTCGTTGGCTTGTTAGTTGGAACTGAAGGGCAATTCTTGTAGAAGCAGGAGAACTGGAACTGCATGGCGAATTACTTCAGTTGTCACAGGAAACGAAGTCAGCAAAAAGGGAACATCTCTAACGTCTGCGACTGGCGCTGCCAGTGGGAAAACTGAAACTCTAAATGAGCTAGTCTTGTCTCTCTCTCTCTGGTTCTCTACTAGTGGACGGGTTCGATGGAGTTTAAATACTCGATTTCAAAAGCATTACTTCACTTCGATTCTGGTAGAAGTAGACGCCCTCTCACGGCCGCCACATGTTATTTGTTATCTTCTTATCATCTTCTAAATTTGATGATTTATTATTTATATATTTTGATTTATTTTTTCTGTAATTCCCAGACGAATTTATATAATGAAACTCTTTACACAACACAGCATAATAAAAAAATAATATTTTTATTTAATCGTTTTTATAATTTTACACCTCGGCGTTAAAGAAAATGGTCAAATAGTTACTTTTTAAAGAATAATTCTTATTAAACAGCATCTTATTAAGCAGCATTTATCTAGAAAGTAATGTCATAAATATCCAATATGCACAACAGTACCAAATGAACAAAAAATTGACTTTTTCGAAATATATGATGCCTCCTTAATTGCATCTCTTTACAGAGAAAATTGGAAATTTAATGTAACTTTGAAATTACTAGCGAGAATAAGCTGAAATTTTTTATGGGATTATATAATGGCCTTCCTCACAATTTCTCTTAAAATTTTTAATTGTTTGCACTTCAAAAATTTTAAAACTTAATTTTTAATAAAATATATCATTTGCACACTATTATTTTAGAATAAAAAGTAGAAGTAGTAATTGCGCAGAATAATTCATTCTATTACATGAAAAAAAATGTAGATCAATAGGTATATTATGTTTTAGGATATCAATAACAATTCTAAATTTTATTTTAACATTAATGAATTAGAATTTCATATGTTTATAATTTCAAATTGTAAAAAGCTAGGGAGATGAAACTTGATAATCGATCAAAAATTTTGATATAGTTTTTAATTTTTTGTAGATTTGAATTAAGAACAATGTGTGTATCCATTGGAAGGTTTGAAGATGATTTGAGAAAGAGTTGAAGGCACAAATATAAATAACTATATATTTCTTCTTAAGCATATATTTATTCTTTATATTGCTTTTTGTCAATATAAATAAAACTGAAACTCCTATTTTTTTGTTCGCTATAGAAATCCAACCTACTCATTAAATTTTTTTCAAATTTTGCTAAAACATTTTCCGAGTTTCATCCCGTTGCATCTTTTCGAATTTTGCTGCATTTTCTCTCTTAAATCATACATTATTTCATATATTTTAAAATTATGTTCAAAACGGATGGGGGCTTTTTTCTATTTATTTACTTTCCAATTATTTGCTGTATATATTGTAACGTCTGAAGAACTGAACTTAAGTTGTGATTAGCCATAAACTAAATAAAAAGTTGTTTCTATTTTCTCGGTGTTCAAGAAATTATTAAAAATCTTGTTTCCCAAGAATACTTTTATATAAAATATTATTATCAAAAAATTGTATTAATAAAAATAATTTTAAATAAAAATAAAAATTGTCGAAAAATTAATTATTAACACTAATTTATTTTGCAATAGAAACAAATGCAAATCTTCCCAAAACTTTGAAGTATTGTGAACTTTTTATAAGGAAATCAAAAAAGTATATACTTCACCGAAAACTAGGTTTCGAATTTACAGTCCACATGAACTTTTCGAAATTTAAATGTTATTTCAATCGTTCTTTAACTTCAAAGTGAATGTCTCTCTAAAGTACATAGTTGCCTGTCAAACTAAGAGTTCCAAGGGATTACTACTTTCATGAATCATTTCGGAATCTTTTTCCTTCAGAAACTAAGCATCAATAGAAAAAAACTCTTCAAAATAGAAAATATTATAGTTAAAAAAATCCAATTATCTGTACATACCGGAATTATTCAATTCAATGAAATTTTGATTTTCGATTTTCAATCTACTGCTGTTTGAGAAATGATCTCTAAATATTATTTATACAAACAAGAAAAATGCATATGATTATTCCGATTTTTTAACGCCATATTTTTAATTCTTCCATCTTTCGTGATATTTCTGACTATCATCAAACAACAATTGTATCTGACAGCTACCAAAGCCAAAAGAATAATTTGCATCAAAACACACCTTGAGTGGTTTTTTATTGTTTTATACTCTTTTTTCTTTTCTTTTGATTTTCTTGATTGCGACGTGAAGAATTACAAATTCAGGATTTTATATTAGGCTTCAATGATTGCTTAGTAAGCACACCAAAATCCAAATTCAAACTGTCAAATTTATGCAGGCATTTTAGAACTAACCTTCTTCTTCTTTTAGATGTTAAATATTTTAAACGATATTTTATTCTTCTTGATTGCGAATTGATTAACTATTTTATCTCTAGGCGATTTTTTTTCTTTTAGCCCCTTAAAAACCGGGCCTTTTTGGGAGGATACGACATGAATTGTGCTCGCCGTACCTGGGTCGTCATTTACCCCACCACGTCAACCCCTGTTAAAACTGCCCCTTAAGGCGTAGGGAAATGGGCTGTTGTGGGCAAGGATAATTGTACCCCCTACCGCGCTTATCTCCTAAGCAATCTCAGAGTCTCCCCTCCCCTCAAAATAAGCCAACCGCCTCAGACCGGCCTTTGTCGTAGTTAAGGGAAAATTTCTAGCCCGCTTCGCTCGGTATGAGAGGATTAAGGTATGCAATGTTCATGTCTGAGTATCAAGCTTCAACTTTTTCTGAGGAAACAAGCTAATATCATCCTTGTACATTTTAGTTATAATAAAACGAACTGTCAGAATGCCTTAAAAGGCTTCGTACAAATATTAAGGGGAGATGGAACGCATAAGCTAAGCTCAAATGATAATAGAATATATGACCTTAACTCAGGCTATAAAATTACTAAAGGTACTTTGCATGTTTTTGGATGGTCTCATTTAGAAGGTGGAAAGTTCAATCAATTTCTCTTCAATTGACTTTTTTCCATGGGCGTCAAATGAAGATCCTTATGTAAATAACAGTCTTGTCGATTCTGACGAAGATTTCCTTTGACCAAGATTTTAAGCATTATTTTTCATTTGATATCATTGAAAATCTAATTAAATCTGCTTCAAGTGCCATGAAAAGGCGTTAGAAATATGTAATGTAATAATTTCCCATATATTTTGATTAAATTTTTTTAAAAAAATCAAAAACAATATTATGTACAATTGTAAATACTGTAATTTTACGTTTACACATATTCTTTGAATTACTATGAAATTTTTAAAAATAAATTTTTTCAGCATCCGAAAGCTTTGAGAAAAAAGTTTTTAATTATTTTTTGGTGTTATTTACCTTGAAACAACGACATTGAGTTGTTTCTTTGCTATCGGTATGGGCTCCAATAGCTGATACCCGGGCACCAGGATTAGAGGTTGGGGTTGCTACATCTTATATGTGTCGTCTAAACAACATCTCTTAAAAGCATTCTACTCCCTTAACTCCATGGCATGTTACAAGTTCTGGCATTGACTATTCACAATGAACACGAAAACAGTAGAACCCTCATCTGCCTGGTTTGAGAATATCCGGCCTCAGAACTATTCGACTTAGAAATATAATTCTCTATGAAAAAATGACGTAAATTTAACTTTCAAAAGAGCTAAAAAAGAGAAGCAGTTATCGAGCAAGCGATTATTCTGAAACTATAAATGTTGATAATTTCATCTGAGACCTAACTCTTCACATAAAAATTATCATTTAATAATGAACAGAAGAATAAGTTCAAATGTTTGTTTTCAAAAATTAAATGGCTTGTTTACGATAATGTGTTCTTTATTTAAAAAAGTTTAGGCTCTGCAGTGTACGAAATTTTAGGTTCTCTGCAATTAAGTTACACATTATAAAATTTATTTTTAAATGTGTTCAATGTTTTTATTCTTTATTTTTTATTAATAAATTTTTAAAATGTACAGTACAGTGCCGAAGAAAATATTTATTATGAGGGACGTTTCGAAAATAAGACTCGTCATGCTTTTTCACAAGAAAGCTTTAAAAAATCCTAAACATACAATGGCATAGCAAAATACAAACTTTTGGCTATTTTTCCACATATTCGACACCGACATTGATACATTTGTCGTACCGTAAAATCAACTTCAACAAACCAGCCATGTAAAAATCGGTGCCCAGAAACTGAAGGAAGTTGCTTTTGAATATTGCTTTATTTTTGTTTCCTACAACAATCCAGAATATACCGTATCAGTGCGGAAAAGCATTTGCACATGCTCATAACCATAGAATGGGCTACTAATCACATAGGGTGAATTGCTCGTCTAAGATTTTATAGCACTATCATAAAAGATATTTTGAAAGAAAAGAGAATTAAAACAGTTTCAGTTATTGTTTTGCTACTAAATTGTTTCCCTTGGGTTAATTTTGTAGCATTCCTCCATGATTTTATTTGATTTTTAGGAATGAAATATGTGATGAAGGATTTTATCGGCAAAACGATTTCTGAGACTTCTGTTTTGAAGGAAGAAAGTACTATGGGATTCTGTTATCTTTAGAAACAGTTCCTCTTAATTTCGAAAGAATTTCTCGATAATGTAATTATTTATTCTCATAAATCAATGATACCATTCTCAAATGAAGTCCTTATAGTTCTTAAAAGCTTTAATATGTGAGGAAAAGAAATTAATAGCTGTTTAAAGGACTAAAATGTATAACGCATATCTAAACTTTTCATGCACGAATCGAATTAAAACCCACCTGCCTTTTTATTTTTATAATTTATTTTTTCAAATCTGTCTGTCATATATCGCTTTCACAGTGTATTAAAATCATTTTTCAACGAAATATTTCAAATATTTTCTTAAAAAATATTTCTTTTTCAGAAGCCACTGAAATATATTTGAAGTGAAGATGAAGATATAAAGTAAATCCGTCTAAGAGTGGTTACATCTCTAAAAAATTCTCTTAAATTTTCTAATGATTTATAAATATAAATTATCAAGAAACTGACATCAGTTTCTTTAGCGTGGGATCATAGAATGTGGGAATTGTTTCTAAAAAATATGAGAAGTCTAGAAACATTAAAGCGTAACTTGCGAAAGAGCAGAGCATTAGAGATATATTATGAAATGGGACACTACACACATCGATAACTTAATTAGAAAGTGTGAAATTCATGTTTTAAAGTTTCCTATAATTCTCCTCTAATCTACTAAACATAAAGACTAAAAAAGCAATATGGAAGTTTTAGATATATGCAAATTATTTTATTCGACTAACATTTAGTAAGAAATTTTCGCAACAGCAAGGAATCATTAAGAAAATTTGCGAGAGTGTTCTCCCCTAGACTTTCTCGTATACTACCACAATATAGCACATTCCACATTTCTCTTTGTAACAGTCTGTATTCCAGGGATGTATAACGAGAGCACCAAATCTACAAGTCAGTCAAAGCTGGAATAGACCAACAGGAACGTGGCGTATAATGAAACAATATGGCTTTAAGTTATAATGAAGTAAACCGAGGATTCATTTGAAAATTTTCTTTTTGACCAGTTGGGATCAAATTTGACACATAATTATATTTTTCATGGCAAGACCACATGCCATATTTCATTTATCTAAATTGTAGCGTTACTGAGTCAGGGAGTTCACATGCGCGCGAACATAGAGACAGAAAGACGGCCATCCAAATCAGGGATTTGTTGCGAAATTTTGCAAATATCTGCAATTCTGAGGACAAAACCACATGTTAAATTACATTTGTTTTTCTTTCGACCAGTTTGGATCAAAAGTTGACAAATAATTGCATTTTTCGTGGGAAGAAATCTACATTTCTGATTTAAAAACACCGTACAATGTTACAATGAAATCTGTTAACAAATTTCATACATTTAACTCTTTGAGTTTTTAAGTTATAATGTCTCAGACTGACATTATACGAAATACGTTTTTCTTTTCATCTTTTGGCCGCAGTGACTTTAAAACTGGAGATACTTCAAAAATCATGAGGTCGATTTTTTGATGATTGTACTATTTTCCCTTTGCATACTTCATTTTTGAAAAAACAAAGCATGCAATAAGCCTCTCAAATTATTCATCCTCGGGTTTTTATTGGTTTGGTTTATTAATGCTTTAAATTTTTACAAAGTACTGATAATCGCTTTTTTCATCCTAAAATCTGCACAGCCTAAGTCTACAGAACGTTAGAACACACATATATATATATATTTTCCAAAAAAAAATTGAACTTATTTGTAACCTATATACTCTGTACTTTATTTTTCCTCCTTTAGATTTTTCTTTTTTTCAACTTCGTTCACATTTTCTCTTCCGAATTTCGAATTCACTTCACGGCAGGGGACTCAGAAAAAGAATGGACACACTTGTACGTGAAAACATGGACGTGATTCTTCTGCAATTCAGCCCCACAAGTTTTTATAAACAAGTCAATTCCGGACGTCATTCAAATTGTCACTCAACAAGAAATTCTCTGTTTCTTTTACGCCACTGTGGTACTGACCCTTAAGAGTGCTGGTTAATGTGAAAAGTTCCTCTGAGATCTGTTTAAGATGGAAGAGTTGTCCATATTTTCTGTTCCTCGAAATAAATATTATTTCTAAAGAGCTTCCATGAAATATCCGATGAATTCAAGCAGAGGGATGGTTACTAATAAAGGAAAAGAAAATAAGTTGATAGAAATAAAGCAAAAGAAATCAGCAAAAAAGTCAGAAGAACCGTGTATTTGTAACAATTTTAATTTATAAACAAACATTGCTTATTTAATACAAAAACATTACGAGAATTTTCACGATAATTAAAAAGAAGCGCACACTACAGAAATGTGTTTTGAGTCTCTTAATTGCATTCTATGGAAATCTCGTAGCAGCTCTGACTATTAAGAAAGCAAAGCAATCATTTACACTTTTCACTTTTTGATATAATTTTCCTTTCATTCTCTTTCTGCTTAAATTTGCTGCTCATAGGAAATAAATAAAATTCTTCCGATGGTTTTAGACACATGAAGCATCCAGCGAAAGAATTTTACAATGAAAGAAAACTAATAACTTATCATAATTTATTTATAAACTTGAAAATATATTGCATATTGTTTCAAAAGAAATTAGTTTCAATAGAAAGAAAATAAACCATGAACATATAAATTATCAGAAATATTTCAATCTCTCATTACAATGATGTTCTTGATAATCCAAGTTCAATTCAAAAAATATAATTTTAAATGAATTTTGTCCATTTAGTCAATACATTTTACAAAAAACATTATTATTCAGTCCCCGTTTATTTTTCAAAATAATTCACGCAAATAATAAGCGGGACAAAATGAGGAATTTTATTATTCATGCATTAACTTTCGTATTACATTTTACATTTTTCTTTCTTCGCATCGAAATTCTTCTGATTGACTGATTAACAGAATCGGATCCTTCAGCGATTGTTAATGAGTTCTGTCTCGTTAAATATTAACGAATGGTTCTCCAAATATTTTTGCGCTGTTGTTCCCTGGAGGTATACACTTCTGCCAATTAAAATAATAATACTGTGAAAGCAATTAATCATTATTAAATGAAAATCGTGAAAACAATTCATCGATTACCTTTCAACAATTTCATTGATTGCTAGACATCAAATTCAATGAATGTTTTCATTTTGATAAAATGGAGAATACTCTATAAGTTTATAACCAGTTTCCTGGGTGGACTTCCATCAGAAAAATTTTAAAACATTGAATTATCCAGGGTTTTTCAAGAAAGATAGGCCAAATGTTAAGAGGTGATAGTACACACCAAACCAGACGTTTCGTAATAATTTGCCGTGTTGTTGATAAACATTACAGAGTTTTGTACGCCCTCTATGCAGCATTATGTATAGAGGGCGCATAAGGTTGAGCGTGATAGACCAAGCAAAATGTTAAAAATAACGCAATAAAATTTTCAAGAATCTCGACTCTGAAACTCAATTGGACGCTATTTGGGAATTCTATACTAATGGTCGCTATTTGTGGTGTAAATTAAGCGTTCCTTCCGTTGACGCTATTTAGGAATGGTCTATATTTGTATTGTAAATTAACGCTATAAATATAGATCATTCACGAATCTGGTTTGTTGGGTTATCACTAACAATCTGCCGAAAAATGGATTGAGTGCCAAATTTGGTACACATCTGCAATTCGGGTGATAAAATTATATGAAGTATGTCATCCTTTAATCCTTCAGCACACGCACCCATTTTTTGAACATTAGGACACGCGCGGGGTCATTTTGACCCCAAATTGTTAGACACTAACTCGTTATTTTATTGGCTCTTTGTACAAAAATAATATATGATCAAAGTATAAGAACATTTTGTCGTAGAAATACGTTGTATTTAAGACACAAATGGAATTTTTAATAAGAAAAAGGAAAGTTGAACTTATCTTCTTTTTTCCTCCTTTTCTGCATTCTTTTCTTCTCCGCTGCGCACGTTCGTACGCCTCCATAGCAATAACGTTAAATTAGCCTGAAACGTTAGGAAACACACGGGTCCACTTTACCCAACGCCCAAAGTTATATGTGATAAACCCCGTTTCAGCGGTTTTGGCCTTCTTATCCTTTTCTTCTAGCTACCCTATGGAGGTAAAGGAAGTAACAAGTTTAAGTGATTAGAAATTCCTCGGATTTTTAACGAAAGTGAAAGGGTGAGGTCAAAAAGACCCGATGCGTGTGCTGACGGGTTAAGGTTGTTGCATTTTTGAGTTATCGTGTTTCCCTACAAGTGGATGGTTCAGCAGTCGAGCAAACTTCAATTTGACGGATTTGCTGTAAAATTTGAAAGATATCTATGACTAGACAACATACAAAATTTCAACCTTCTAACTCTCTGCGTTTTGGAATTATTGTGCTCACAAGCAGATAGACATAATTCTGGATATGTTTTTTTTCGGACTTCGGAAGGTTCGGAAGGCTGAGATTTATTAAAATCAAGAGATAGGATTTTTGGACCATTAAAATAATTTATTTTTGTGTTCTGCATATTCGAGAAAGTAAAGACGAATCGATATAATTTTACAATTTCGTGATAAACAAATATTAAACTTGTGTTAATAGACTTGCATAAGACTTGTGTGCAAATAAATGTTACTTCATTGTGACCTTCCACTTATACACAAACTGGCGCAAATGAAAGTTCCCAGTCTATGGAGAAGGAAAGGCAACGCTAATAGCCAAACAAACGAGTAAGATAAAGTTCGGAAATTATAGAATTTTAATAATTCACTCATAACATGATGTACAATGAGTCCTATTATGTGGCGTTACCTCTAATTCATTTTCATAATGAGCTATATTGTTAAGTACAAAAATGTGACACAATTATCCAATCAAAAAGTCATTGAATGTGTCGTTCCTATAGCATGTCTTGTCCTTATGATTTAGTGGTCTCTGCTTGGGGACTAGAGGGTTCCAGGTTCGACATTCCTCTGAAGATCCTCCGTGAGAGTCTGGTGCACAATAAATTTGACATCACCAGCGGTTCAAAATTGCAAGGTCCGTCCCAAAATATCCCTCGTGTTGTTTCAAAACGTGAAGTTAAGAAACTGGTGAGCAAATATTTAAGGACCATTTCGTAAAATGCGAGAAATTTGCAATTAATACAAAAAATATGGTTCGAAATTACTTCTGGAGAATCTTGCGACATAAAATCGAGTATCATACACATTTTACATGAGGACAATTAGGGGCGAGCAAAAAATGACGAAGACAGAAAGGGATGTCAACTTATCACGTTACACTGAAATATGATAACGATATGAAAATTTCATCAATGGTTATGTTTGCATAATATTTTCATGCATTTTCGTAAATATAGCACAAATATTCGGGAAGATATAAAGGTTTCTTTAAAAATTCCAAATTTCCCCGCATGTTTTCTCTTATAACATGCATAGTTTTCATTGAAATTATGTGAAATTTACAGAAAACTCGAAATTGTATTACAGAAGTATTGTATTAAAATTTGAAGAAGATACGTTGAATATTAGAGGAAATATGAGTTTTTGTACTAAAAATTGGTTGACTGCACATGTGCGAGACTTAACGTAATTTTCTTTTATAACTTCAACGCCAGATATATAGAGCAACTTATGCAAAATTTCCAATTGAATCCCGTTAAAATTCTGAAAGATATCGACATTTCAGTGAGGCAAATTTAAGTTTCTGTTTAAGAGAAGGGAATTGATGAGGGTTCTTGCACAAACTAATATTTTTTAAATTTGAATCGTCGAATAGTATTCAACGAAATGCAATTTAAACAATGTAATTAATTTATAAGTATACGTCGGTATTTAGGATTTCAACTTTTCTAAAATTTAATGTTACTGCTTAAAGATTCAAGTTTCAAAAGTATCAATTCGTTTAAAAACATTAATCAATTAGCTTCTCTTAAAATGAAATTTAAATTCACTTCACTGAAATTTCAACATCTTTCTGAAATTTAACGGCATTCAACTGGAATTCTTTTTGTATGTTTCTTTATAAATCTGTCTTTGAAATTATAAAAGAAAAATTACGATACGTCACGAACATGCGCAGTAAAAAATTATTTAGTACAAATACTCTTATTTCCTCTAATATTCAACTTATTTACTCTCAGATTTTACTACCTTACTTCTGTAGCATATTGTCGAGTGTTCTGCATGTTTCGTATAATTTGAATGAAAACTCTGCATGTTATAAACAAAAAACATTAGGGAAAATTTGTGATTTTTTAAAGAAACCTTTAAATCTTCGCGAATATTTGTGCTATACTTTCGAAAATATATGTATATATTATGCACATAAAACGTAACCATAGACGAAAGTTTCAGGCCGTTATCAGCTTCCTGTGAAACGTGATGAGTCAAAATCACTTCCGTCTTCATTACTTTCCTTTCGCCCCCCGAATTGCCCTCGTGACCGAATCTTCACTGTAAAATGTGTATGAAACTCGATTTCATGTTACGCGATTCTCCACAACTAATTTATAAC
>BGPR01008412.1:53238-63964 GCA_013235015.1 Araneus ventricosus | reverse complement strand
AGATACGTATGTATTAAAACTGCAACATTTTTTTTTTTTATCAAACTCGATAATGCAAGTTCCGTAAGTGGAGAAGGAAACAGAGAATATGCATGCAGAGATTGCTTCCCCAATACGCAACTAAAACGAGACGCCCAGTCATGTTTGTTTCCCTACAAAATCTCGCCGCTGAATTGGTTTCTGGCAACTGCCAAGTTTTCGGGAGTATCCCTTCTTTGCACAGGCATTTACGCATGCGCATAGAGTTGAACAAGTATGCCGGACAGACAGACAGTCAGCTCCATTGACGGATTTGGCCCAAACTTTTATACGGACTCCACATTCATGACGATAAAACTCAAAATTAAATTCTTATCCCATCTAGCTATTCAAGTTTTTTGAGTTATAGTGTGTTCTGCATGACTTTGACATACAGATAGACAGATTCTGCTGATTTGGATTTTAATCCAAAAATTTGTAGAAACCTACAAATTATGTTTAAAAAACACCACACACCAAATTTCATCCCTGTAGTTTAATATTTTCGAGTTATCGTGTTCACAGACACAGACACCTAAATTGTGTTTTTTCGACCTGTGAGGTCTAAAATGTGAGATTCTACGTCAAAATCTCGAGTTCGAATTTTTTTGATCAGCAGCCATAATATTTTCTTGTATACTGTATACGAGAAAGTAAAATGATATCAATGCAAACTTTACGACTAATTGTTTAAAACTTTATTTTTGAAACGGTAGCATCTAAGAGATTAAGAATTTGTTAAATTTGCGTGCGTTTTCTTAACAGTATGGAATTTCTTGAATCAACGGATGTTACAATTCTCTCTGGTGAATACCTAAATCTATTTTGTTCAACCAACCTAAGCATTTTTTTTAACACACAATTTAACCGTTTTAGCTCTGGGTATTATAAAACTTAACCTATCCATAAACAAATATTGGAATGCGTTCACGCCACACCCAAGGCGAAGAGAAATTAGCATATATTTGCACCAACTCCTTGCATTCGGAAAGAAAATGTTGGATTTATAGCTGTGCGTTAGATTCACAAAGTAAAATCTGATTTGTCTGGCTTTCACAACCGATTGAGGTTCGACCCATTTCATAGAAGAGTTAAATTTATTTAATCATCGTTCACGGCGGGCTCTTGAAAATTCATTGCCCCTGCCTTGCAGTGGCAGCCCTGAGAACGCTTTTGTCTCTGCTCTTATGGGCGCGGAACTAATGCTCAATAGCAAATGGTACCGTCCGATGGATACTCATGTATGAGTCACCGGTGGCACACGCCGCTTGATGGATACTCATGTATGAGGTAACGATGAACATATACCGCGTGATATCCATCGGAGTCACCGGTGACTCACGTCGCCTGTTAGGAAAATTCAAGTATGGCTACCTGCATTTAATGCTGCACGATTGGGATAATTACGTATGAGTCACCGGTGGCACATACCACTGATGGATAATTTATACATGAGGCACCAGGCACACACCGCCTGGATGGGGTACTCAATGTATGAGTCACCAGCGGCACACGACGCCTCGATAGTAATTAATGGCGAGTCGGTGGCACACGCACGATGGATGACATCATGTATGAGGCACCGATGGCAATAATGCCGCCCATGGGATAATTACGCATTGAGTCACCGACGCCGCTCGATGTGATGACGACGTGAGTCACCGATGACCCAATGACGCCAGTTAGGAAATTCAGCGTGAGCCACTCCTGTGACCCGTGATGTACCCATCCATGCGTAACTACCGGTGACTCCACGTCGTTAGGAAATTCAAGTGGTGGCAATACGCCCCGTGACATGTACCGGATTCATGCGTGAACCACCGGTGACTCACGCCCGCCAGGGAAATTCAAGTGGTGGCACACGCCCCATGATGTACCTATGCATCCATGCGTGAATCACCGGCACCACAAAATGCCCGCCAGGGAAATTCAGCGGTGGTACACGCCCCGTGATGTACCGATCCATGCGCGAAATACCGGTGACCTGCGTCTCCCCGTTAGGAAATTCGGGCGCAGGCACACGCCCCGTGATGTACCGATTCATGCGTGAACCACCGGTGACCACGTCGCCCGTTAGGAAATCTGCGGTGGCACACGCCCACGTGATGTACCTATGCATCCATGCGTGAATCACCGGTGACTCACGTCGCCCGGCTAGGAAATTAAGCGGTGGCACACGCCCGTGATGTACCGATCCATGCAGAAATACCGGTGACTCGCGTCTCCGCGTTAGAAATTCAAGCGTGAGCCGGGCTGCCGTGGCACACGCCCGTAAGCTGGGACATCCACGGGTGAGCCACCGGCGGTACACGCCGCCCGAAAGAATATTCGAAATGTGAGCCACCAGTGGTATGTCGTCCGATGGTACATCCAGGCATGAGCCACCGGTAGTATACATAGACGAACGTGCTATGACAAAATATTCTTTTCCTCGCATGAAAGAATAATATCTTGCTCTGCGTTACAAAATGATCCCTTGATACATTAGGCCGCGGGTAAGGTCTCGACTTCTGCCTTCATCCAGTCCGACGTTTCAGGTTCGGAAACCTGATCTACCGGAGAACCACCGTAAGAGAGTCTGCGCATGTTAAATCCGTCGACGTCGTGGTCATACCTCCCTCCCCACTGGTGCGGAAGTTTTGAGAGGGGTTACCGGATCAGGTGTCGTCTTCGCCATCTGAACATGGTTCAAAATGACCAGGTCCGTCCTAAAATAGCCCTCGTAAGTGTTTTCTAAGCAAAACGGGACGTTGACATAACTAAGATAAAACAAATCATGAAAACGCTATAAGTCAAAAAAAACGCATCGACTTACATAACAGAATTTGATATATTGTCAAGTATTTACAACTGAAAACCTGCATCAAATTTTTTTTGGTCTGAATCGGATTGAACGGAAGAAGTCCAAAACGCATCAGTTTTCATCACTACACCGCGAACCACAAAACGTTGTATTATGTAATCCATACAAAAAAGCTGAGGGGAGAAACGTTCGCTGCTCGAAGGGGTTCATCACTTTTAAACAAGTGTTCATCTCGACACCACTTAATTGAGGGGATTAACAGATCGCACTGGATTGGAAGTGCCATCGGAAAACCAACCTGCCGGGCACTTTCCAGAAGAAGCGATCGTCGAACCGTGCCCGTAACTCTAATTACATTTAATGCGTTAATTAAAATCCACGACCGCGCTAGTAAAACGTATTGGACACCTGTTCAAGAAACGTGTCGAAAAAATTTCATTTTTTAAATAATTATTTGATAAATATTCTTTAGTACAGAGTTGCAACTTTTGCTTCAAAATGTTTGGCGCTGCGTTATAAGAAAAAAGTAAAAGCTGTATAAAAAAATACTTTGAACGTAGCATCAAAAAAACGAATGAAAAGATATAAGATAATAATAAGGCAACTTCAGTGGCGTAGGAAGAGTGGGTATTAAAACGCCTCGCGGGATGGATCCAATTACATCAGGCCCATTGGATGCCCCTTTATAAAGCTTCAAATATGATAAGAGCAAGAAAGCATATTACGCCCAGGGCGCCACTTCACCTTGCCACCAATTATCCGTCAATCCCACCTTACAGACGAACCGCGACAACCGAAAACACAACACATCAAGGTAAGGTAAGATAACGTAAGGTGTAACAAGATACAATACAGTAGTAAGGCGTGATAAAAATACAATAAGGCATTACGCGTAATAAAACACAACAAGGTATTAATGCGTAATAAAAACACAACAAGGTGACATGCGTAAATGAAAAATAATACTATTACTACATTTAACAAAAAACGCGATAAGGTAATATGCGTAATAAAAACGCGATACAGCATTAAGGTGTAATTAAAATCCACCAAGGTATTAAGGTGTAATGCACCCAATAGTGGTTATTGCGTAATAAAATACAACAAGGTATTAATATGTAATAAAAAACACAACAAGGCATTAAGGTGTAAGAAACGCAACAAGGCATTACGTAATAAAAATAAATAAGGTATTAAGGTGTAATAAAATGCGATATGTATTAAGGTACATAAAATGTAACAAGGTATTAAGGTGTAATAAAATGCGATAAGGTATTAAGGTGTAATAAAATTCAATAAGGTATTAAGGTGTAATAAAATTCAATAAGGTATTAAGGTGTAATAAAATACAATAAGGTATTAAGGTGTAATAAAATGGAATAAGGTATTAAGGTGTAATAAAATGCAATAAGGTATTAAGGTAATAAATACAAAAATACAATAAGATAAAATACAATAAGGTCTTTATAATCGCACGCTTGTGAGCACGATAACCCCTAAATGTGATGACAGAAAAATGAAATTCGTTATGTGGACTTGACACCCAAATTGCAGATTTGTGGTAAAGTTTGGCTTAAATTCCTCAAATGGAAGAATCCTAAAACTCATACTCAATTTTAATCACTATAATAAGAAGCTCAAAACTCTCCATTTCACATCAGTATACAAGAAAGTCAAAGGGTTGATTTCAAATCTTTGAAACAAGTACCATCGCGACACGACAGCAATACGTAACCGAACGGCTAATGAACGTATCTTTTTGAATATGATTCTTCACCTCAATATTTTACTATCACTATAATCAACAATGAAAAACCTTCTGATAGTCATTGCATTCTGGGTTACAGTTGGTTCGAAATTTTTATCAACGCAGGGGGGAAGGGAAATGACAAATGTTTGAGAAGTATACGAGAAAGTTTAGGGGAGGCCACTCCCGCTGGTTAACACTAGCCCAAATGCTATGAAATGCCCAGTTTAACCCTTACAGTCCCAAGCACAAAATTATTCATTCTAAAATTCTGAAATTTGGGAAATGCACTCATTTTGCGCCTAAGATGGAAGTTCAAAAAGAAAAACGAAAAAAGCGCACCCCCCCCCCGACAAAATGAAACTGAATTTAAACTTAATATAGTAAAAATTACAAAAAGCAGCTGAAATAAAATATTTTAACATATTTAAAAATAATAAGAATGAAATTGTAACTGTAATTTCATGTAAATTAAGTTGAAATTAATTTTCATTTTGACTTTTTTTCGCTGACTGAAGTGAAGCTCAAAAAGACAATTTTTGAATAGATAAAATCGATAGTGCAGCCATTTATCGGTAAGAATAAAAAACATGTTTGAAAAGCGGAAAATGCGAAGAATTTAATGATGTCCATTTGGCATCAGAGGCAGGTTTAGATGCCGAACAAAAAAATGATGAATACGACGATTCCAAATGGCATCACTGGGACTGAAAGAGTTAAAAGATGACGAAAGAAAAAAAGCTCTATTTTACGTAATTTTTGTTTTGATTTATTTATATAGGGTATCAGTGAAAGCTTTGAATTTTAAAATTTGTAAATATATCAAAGAAAATGAAGGAATATTTAAATACGAATAAAAGCCTTAAATTGGAAATGCATTCAATTACTATATTCTTAAACTCATAAGCTAAATTTAAATCATTCATAGATGCTTTAATTTTAAACATAAATTGTAACAGCACATTCAAAAACAATAAACATAAAAAAATTAAAAAACCGGCTCTTTACCAATGCATTAAAAAATAAAATGATAATATTTTTTCAAAAATCTGGAGATCAAAACAAAAATCGTAAAAGCGTGAGGCGCTGGTTTTATATCTTTCTCTTAATGTTTTCAGCGCCTCGCGCTTTTACGATTTTTGTTTTGATCTCCAGATTTTTGAAAAAATATTATCATTTTATTTTTTATTGCATTGGTAAAAGCGTTTTTTAAAGTTTTTTTTATATACAGTGAAACCTCTTCGAACGGCCACCCCTACATAGCGGCCACCCCTCTTAACGGCCAATTTTTCGTGGCACGGATTTTTCGGCCCATAGACCTAATGTTAAAATAACCCCTAGCAACGGCCACACAACCCCTCTGAACGGCCGCCGGGTGGGTTCTCCCATCCCATTAACAAACGCATCGGCTAGAGATTTACTTTTTAAACTGAAAAACGAACTTAAAAAAAATTGGTTTTTTCCCGAGAAGGGCAAAAAATCACAAATTGTATCTTTTTTTCAAAAAATGCAAAAAATTATTAAATAAAGTACTATTATCTCTTTAGATAAGTCTCAAACTTCATTTTAAATGAGAAATATGTGTCAGACTTGTTTATATTATGTATTATAGCAATAATCTTGTGATTGTAACGAAAACCCTTCAGAGCGGCCAATTTTTCTCGGAACGGAGGAGTGGCCGCTCAGAGAGGTTTCACTGTATTTATTATTATATTAATGACAGGAGAGGTTTGCGAGGAAGACAATATTCCTCAAGTTTTTCAGCCAAAAATAGACATCTACGAGGAAGGGAGCGAAAAAAACTAAAGGAGATTCGAACCACTAGTCAGGAATATCATAACATGATAATTTTACGAATTCTTTCTTCTGTCTTTACATTATTCTTAAAAATTTGCTCTTAAATATATAGCAACGATAACGTTCATACAGATTATAATTAATATCGTTGCAATGCGCGTGTGTTTAAATGCAGTAACTAAAATAATGAAAAGTATATTGCAAACCAGTGGGAGTGGTCTCCCCTAAACTTTCTCGTATACTCCTAACACATGTAGAGAAAACTAGAATAATAAAAGACGTCAAATAAACTTCCGTCGCAAGTAAACCAAAGTTGGAACCACGCGTGGTTTGAAGGATCAAAACAAATTCAAATCCCCTGCGCATTCTTCTGCGCAACAGGACCTGGCGAGACTCCCTAAATGTTTGCTTCCTTACAAATCACTCCAGAATTTGTTTTTGGCAAACTGCCAAGTTTCGGAGCGTCCCTTCCTTGCACGGGCATTGCCACTAGTAGGCATGCGCAAGGAGTTAGTTTCAAAACTGAACAAGTATGCGATTATACAGACCGACAGACAGTCAACCCTTTGACGGATTTGGCCCAAAATTTTATACGGACCTACAAATAAGGTTTAAAGACCACATACCAAATTTCATCCCCGTAGCTCTAATAGTTTTCGAGTTATCGTGTTCACAGACACACACACAGACACACATACAGACACACACACAGACACACACAATTCCAAAATTGTGTTTTTCGGAATCAGGGAGGTCTAAAACGTGGAGATTCGTCAAAATCTCGAGTTCGAATTTTTTGACGATTACAAAACTTTCTCTTTGTATACTTCGTATACGAGAAAGTAAAAAGGTGCCGTTTCACCTTCTCCGCGCGGGTAAAAAAATTCGAACCTATTGTTACCCAGAATCCAATGACTATCAGAAGGTTTTTCATTATAGTGATTGAAAAATATCTAGGTAAAGAATTTCAAAGAGATGCGTAACGATTTTCCTCTCTTACCGGCTCAAGGACAAACTGACGTAATTCGCTACTGCGTAATGAAACTCCGTTCCGTTCTTCCAATACGCATGCGCGTGGAGATAACGGATTCTCTTCAAAAGTAAATTATACGGACCGACAGACAGTCAACCCTTTGACGGATTTGGCCCAAAATTTTATACGGACCTACATTCATGATGATATAACTGTGTACCAAATTTTATTCATCCAGCTATTCAAGTTTTTGAGTTATAGTGTTCACATGACCGCGGGCAGACAGACTTCCCGTGGACGGATTTTGTCCAAAATTTGATAGAAACCTACAAATTATGTGTCAAATTCACATACCAAATTTCATCCCTGTATCTCTAATACTTTTCGAGTTATCGTGTTCACAGACACACACACAGACATACAGACACACAGACAGACATAATTCCAAAATTGTGTTTTTCTGACTCTGGGAGGTCTAAAACGTGGAGATTCGTCAAAATCTTGAGTTCGAATTTTTTGACGATTACAATACTTTCTCTTTGTATACTTCGTACACGAAAAAGTAAATATAAGAGGAACACGGTGACATTGATACACTTTTTTTTGGAAAGCTAAAAAATGATTTTACCAACGGAAATAATTATAACTAATACACTATATTTATGCATTTGTTTATCTAATCTAGGATTTCAGTCGAGTTTCGGTCATAAATGAAATAATAAAACATTTATTAGACTTTTTCCCCTTCAAATGGATTTGTATCAACCTGGCCCATACAACGGGTGCATTGATACACACGGAAATATCGAAAATAATGATGGTTAATAGGTCTGGGATCAAAACAAAAGGTGTTTTATCAATAAACTTTACATTCCAAATCAAGTTTTTTAAAAGTTTAACAAGTAACAGATTCTTATTTTAATCAAAATTCAACATTTTTAATGAGACTGGAAAAATGAAACAATAATGCCTAAGAAAATAATTTACCTCTACAAATAATAAAGGAGAATATGTATGTCTAAAAATACTTTGGAGGGAGGTAATGTGAGCCTCGAAACCGTTTTTGGAAATTTTAATTAATTAAAAATGAAGGGAAATGTTCGCGTTCTTCCTTGATGACTTACGAAAATAATATAGCACAGAAATGATTTTCACAACATCTGAAAATAAAAAAAATTATCTTTTCGATGATATTAATTAAGTTTCCGTACAATTTTTTTTCCAATTTTAATAAATTCGTAAAAAAAATTTAAATTTATTTTACAACAATACTTTTCATTTGTGCAATGAAATTCAAACCCTCTTTATTGTTTAAAACAAATACTTAATTTTGTGTTTCTCTTAGACAGTTCATTTTTAAGTTTTTTTTCCATTTCTGGAGACGATTTTGCAAAGTAGTTGCTGTTAAGGCGCATTGATACACACAGAAGCTGCGTGTCAATGTGCCCCGGAGTCAACTGTATCAATCTGCCCCAAGAGACTTTTTTATTTAAAACAAGTGGTTACGAAAATCAATGTTAAGCAACCTCAAAACTTAATATAGTTCAAAAAAATAAATGTTTTTTGCTATCTTTGGAGTAGATTCTCTGGCAGGAAAACGTAATTAGTGAAAGAAATCACACAACACGTACTTGGAGTAAAATTTACTTCGACTAGAAGATTAGCGGTTTGATTCATTTGCAAATTAACGTTTGACTTAACATGGCCGAAAAATATATCGTGTGCTGAGGGTTACAGTGACATATATAGGAGGGGATATGAACATCTTGAGCCATTCCAATCATCAAAATTTAAGAACTGTATCAATGTTCCCACTTATCAATTTACGCAACTCCCCTCTTCTAAATATTTTTTAAAAATTATTTAAATAAGGGGAAAAAACTGTACAAAAATAAAATTTGTGTCACTAATTAAAGCTAATTTTTTGGCATTTTAAAGTGATGTAAAAATGGTTTCTAGGCAATTATATGATCTGAAGTTATTGAGAGAAAACTTTAAAATTTTGAAAAAAATGCTTTCTTTGAGAACACCTATTTAGGCAATAAAGTAACTGCCAAATTCGGTAGCTATAGGTCAAACAATCTGCCCTGTAGAACGTTTCTAGCATAATGCATGCCGTAAAACGGGATTTGCAAATAATGTGCCAGTCTATAAACAATTATCATGTTGAAAACACTTTGTTCCAGGTGAGGTTACCCCCTCTATGCGTGCCAAATGCTAAAAAGTTTGGAACCTCAGAGTTTAGGTTTGCAGCACCAGCTCAACTTTAACCAATTCCCAGTAATATCCGCAACCCATATCTTAAAAGAATGGTAGTCATCACTTGTCAAGGCGGCTCCCCCCATTTCACATTTTTTTTATCTCGAGGTGGCAACAATTTCAGGGAAAACTCCCTTTCCAGGCCTCTCGAAATCTCCCCCATCTTAGAAAGAAATCTTCTGCACGAACAAGTGTCTGCCTCTCATAAACTTCCCTTTCAATTTACTTAGCTTGTGGCAGTTTTCGCTTTTATTTGCACTTCTGGTTCGAGCTCTTGTTTTTTTTTCCCCGCCTAATTTTTTGTTTCCAATGCATTGAAATGATCCCTATTTTCAGAATTAGAAAGCTTTGTGGGGTGTGGATTCCAAGATTGAAACATTTTCTGTATTGTTGTAACTGTAACCCCAATGTCTAATGGCATTATAAACAGGGTTACCATATAGTCCGGATTTACGCGAGAGCGAAATTTGGTTGCAATTGGGAGAAGTTGACGTCATTCCGCCAATGAAAGAAAATCCATTGTTTACACTGTTTATATTCACTGTTGTCTAGTTGTTTTTATATATTTTACCCATCAAAAATTAATCTGCAAGGAAAACAAGAATAAAACAAAACATTGTCCGGGAATACACTGTATTTTTAATTTAAAAAAATAATTTGATATTAAAATTAATGAATTTTAGCATTTCATCATACGAAGGTTTGTTGATTTCTGCATCATGATCTTTTCCATCGTCATCATCTTCGTCTTCATCGCAATTCATTGCTGTATTGTTTTTATTTTTCACACTGTCCACTTCAAAACTGACTCATCTAAAAACTTTTAAACGTTTTGAACAAGAATTCGATGAATCATAATTTTGTATCTTATCACAATTCCTTGTCAAACGGAAAATTAGTTTTGGGAGTTTTGTTTTCTGTTTTTCATTACTATAATTTTGAATTACCGAACATTAATAAAAATTCCGCCTTCTTTGCATTCTGACTTCTTAAATTTCTTTCACTTCTTCAAAGTCGGCGTTAGCGTTATGAAAGAGGGTTCTTGGTAGGCAGCTTTTAGAATTTCATACTATATTTTGACCTACTATACGATACTTTCATACTATATTTTGACCTACTATACTATACT
>BGPR01008412.1:0-20651 GCA_013235015.1 Araneus ventricosus | reverse complement strand
TGATCCCGCGCCGAGGGGCTGCTGCGCGCGCGCGCTGCCAGCGTTGATCTGATCCAGTGGCGACCCGAGGGGATCCAATATCGAGTACTTACTTTATTGATACTTGATTAGTGAGTTTAAAAACAATCAACCAGAAAGTAAATTTTAAAAATACTAATAATCGAGGCTCAATACTTATTGATACTTGATTAGTGAGTTTAAAAAACAATCAACCAGAAAAGTAGAATAAATTTTAAAAATAATAAATATCGAGGCTCTACTTTATTGATACTTGACGAGTTTAAAACAATCAAACTGTGAAAAGGTAGAATAAATTTTAAAATAATTAAATATCGAGGCTCTTACTTTATTGATACTTTGATTAGGTGAGTTTAAAACAATCAACCAGAAAAAGTGCAGAATAAATTTTAAAAATACTAAATATCGAGGCTCTACTTTATTGATACTTGATTAGTGGAGCTTAAAACAATCAACCAGAAAAATAAATTTTAAAAAAATACTAATATCGAGGTCATCATTACTTGATTAGGTGAGTTTAAAACAATCAACCGTAGAAAAAAAGTAGAATAAATTTTAAAAAATACTAAATATCGAGGCTCTACTTTATTGATACTTGATTAGGTGAGTTTAAAAACAATCAACCAGAATAAATTTTAAAATACTAAATATCGAGATTTCACTTTATTGATGTTTCTTGATTAGGGTGAGTTTAAAACAATCAACCAGAAAAAGTAGAATAAATTTAAAAATACTAATATCGAGGCTCTACTTTTATTGATACTTGATTAGGTGTGATAAAACAATCAAACCAGAAAAAGTAGAATAAATTTTAAAAATACTTCAATATCGAGGTCACTTTATTGATACTTGATTAGGTGAGTTTAAAAACAATCAACCAGAAAAAAAAAGTAGAATAAATTCTCTTAAAAATTAAATATCGAGGTCACTTTATTGATACTGATTAGGTGAGTTTAAAAACAATCAACCAGAAAAAAGTGAATAAATTTTAAAAAATACTAATAATCGAGAGGCTCTACTTTATTGATACTGATTAGGTGAGTTTCTTAAAAACAATCAACCAGAAAAAAGTAGAATAAATTTTAAAAAATACTAATATCGAGGCTCTTACTTTATTGATACTTCTGATTAGGTGAGTTTAAAAAACAATCAACCACCAGAAAAAGTAGAATAAAAATACTAAATATCGAGGTCACTTTATTGATACTTGATTAGGTGAAAACAATCAACCAGAAAAAAGTAGAATAAATTTTAAAAAAAAAAAATACTAATAATCGAGGCTCTACTTTATTGATACTTGATTAGGTGAGTTTAAAAAAAACAATCAAATTCAGAAAAGTAGAATAAATTTTAAAATACTAATAATCGAGGCTCTACTTTATTGATACTTGATTAGGTGAGTTTAAAACAACTAGAAAAGTAGAATAAATTTTAAAATACTAAAATATCGAGGCTCTACTTTATTGATACTTGATAGTGAGTTTAAAAAAACAATCAACCAGAAAAAAAGTAGAATAAATTTAGAAATTAATGAATATCGAGGTTTTATTGATACTGATTAGTGAGTTTAAAAACAATCAACCAGAAAAAAGTAGAATAAATTTTAAAAATACACAATCGAGGCTCTACTTTTATTGATACTTGATTAGGGTGAGTAAAACAATTAACCAGAAAAAGTAGAATAATTTTAAAATACTTCAAATATCAGAGGCTCTACCATTGATACTTGATTAGGTGAGTTTAAAAAACAATCAACCAGAAAAGTAGAATAAATTTAGAAATTAATGAATATCGAGTTCTACTTTATTGATACTTGATTAAAGAGTTTAAACAATCAAATCAGAAAGTAGAATAAATTTTAAAAATACTCACAATCGAGGCTCTACTTTATTCTGATTAGGTGAGTTTAAAAACAATTAACCAGAAAAAAGTAGAATAAATTCTTAAAAATACTAAATATCGAGGCTCTACTCTTATTGATACTTGATTGTGTTTAAAAAACAATCAACCAGAAAAAAAAAGTAGAATAAATTTAGGAAATTAATGAATACTGAGGCTCTACTTCTATTGATACTTGATTAGGTGAGTTTAAAACAATCAACCAGAAAGTAGAATAAATTTTAAAAATAATAATAATCGAGCCTACTTTATTGATACACTCTGATTAGGTGAGTTTAAACAATTAACCAGAAAAGTAGAATAAATTTTAAAAATACTAAATATCGAGTAATTTACTCTTATTGATACTTGATTAGGTGAGTTTAAAAACAATCAACCAGAAAAAGTAGAATAAATTTAAAAAATAAGAAATATCGAGGCTCTACTTTATTGATACTTGATTAGGTGAGTTTAAAAACAATCAACCAGAAAAAGTAGAATAAATTTAAAAAATAATAAATATCGAGGCTCTACTTTATAGATTAGGTGAGATTAAAAACGATCAGCCAGAAAAAGTAGAATAAATTTTAAAAATAATAAAATTAGCTTGAACTTTAAACAGAAATAACAAAATTTAAACAATAAAATTTTGTTATGTTTAAGTAGCGCGCAATTGCAGCTACATACAAAAAACAAGAAACAATGGAAATCAATATCATTCAAAGAAATCCAAAAAAAAAAAGCTAAGATAAACTCAGAGATAATCGAATTAAACAAACAAGGAATCCATTCTAGTCCATTTTATCTAGGACTAAGGACTTTTTAGAAATGGATTCACAATATTTGGGAATTTTTTCTGTAAGAAGCTTGCATTACGCCAAGAAGCTTCTCTTAGCCCCGAAATTTCCAAACAAAAGACAAAGGAGATCTGTGCATTTAAAAAGCATTTTTTTAAAAGAAAAAGGAAAACCGAAGACAAACATAAAAACGCTAATAAGATTGATTTGAAAAATATTAGACATCTGGCTGTAAATAAAAACAGTCATCATAAAAATAAACTTTCCCTATGCTCAGAATATAGAAAAAATGTCCTCACGCTATCACAATCCCACGCTAACTTTCCGTTAAAATAAGTAATCGGCAATTTTTTAAAAGAAGCGCTAGAACCATGACGCCATCTATATTCGAAAAGACAAAACAGAAAGAGGGAAAACAGGAATTTTAGGGGATGGAACTATTTAGACATATTAATAAACCAGCGGGAGTGGTCTCCCCTAAACTTTCTAGTATACTTCCCCAAAAAGGTGCTGTTTCCCTCCCTCCGCGTGGATAAAAAAAATTCGAACCTACTGTAACCAGAATCTAATGATCATCAGAAGGTTTTTCATTGTATATTAAGGTGATTGTAAAATATTTAGGTAAAGAATCAAATTCAAAGAGATGCGTACAGATTGGATCTAGCACCACTTCCACTCTTGCCGGCTCAAGGACAAAGTGACGTAATCCTTCCGCGTGCACAGAGATTGCTACCAGTACGCATGCGTATGGAGAATCGGATTAGAAAAATTAATTATACAATTTGAACCCCTTTTTTTTAACTGATTGACACAAATATTGGACACAAATCTACAATTAAGGTAAGAAGGCGGCATACCAAATTTCATTTATCTAAGTAATTTTGTTAAGAAGTTATTGCGATTATGCAGACCGACAGACAATCAACCCTTCGACGGATTTGGTCCAAAATTTGATACGGACCTACATTCATGATGATAAAATTATGTACCAAATTTTAACCATCTAGCTTTTCAAATTTTTGAATTATAGTGTTCACATGAACGCGGACAGACTTCCCGTAGACGGATTTTGTCCAAAATTCGATAGAAATCTACAAATTATGTGTCAAGAACACATACCAAATGTTATCCCCGTAGCTCTAATAGTTTTCGAGTTATCGTGTTCACAGACATACAGACAGAATTCCAAAATTGTGTTTTTCGGCTCAGGGAGGTCTAAAACGTGGAGATTCGTCAAAATCTCGAGTTCGGATTTTTTGACGATTACAATACTTTCTCTTTGTATACTTCGTGTACGAAAAAGTAAAAAAGACCTTAGCTTCCATTTATGCCTCAATGATTTTTTTTTTTTTTTTTGATTAGGTGAGTCTTGCTCTGAGCCGAGCGGGACACATTTAACGAAAGAATCAATATTCGGATCGAAACAGACTTTTCATTCTGTTCCATTTCCGCTTAACACTGTCGGACGGTGGAAATTTGATAATTACGGAGAAACACAGAAAATGATGCACTTAATGAAATAAGAACACTCGCCCGTTGATAATACTTGATGTGGAACATCCGTCCGAGATTCTGAAGGCAAAGGCGTAGCTGGAAGGGAAAACTGTTTCCCCAGCACGCATTGTGCACTAGCAGGAAAGACTGCTTTAACGCTATTCGAGCGCCTGCTTTTTACTTTCTCACATACAAAGAAAAAGTATTGTCGTAATTAAAAGTAAACCAGAGGGAGTGGTCTCCCCTAAACTTTCTCGTATACTCCCAACACATGTAGAGAAAACTAGAATAATAAAAGACGTCAAATAAACTTCCGTCGCAAGTAAACCAAAGTTGGAACCACACGTGGTTTGAAGGATCAAAACAGATTCAAATCCTCTGCTCATTCTTTTGCGCAACAGGACCTGGCAAGACTCCCTAAATGTTTGCTTCCATACAAAATCACTCCAGAATTTGTTTTTGGCAAACTGCCAAGTTTTCGAAGTGTCTCTTCTTTGCACAGGCATTTCTACTATTGCGCATGCGTATGGAGTTAGTTTCAAAACTGAACAAGTATGCGATTATACAGACCGACAGACAGTCAACCCTTTGACGGATTTGGCCCAAAATTTTATACGGACCTACATTCATGACGATAAAACTGTGTATAAAATTTTATCCATCTGGCTTTTCAAGTTTTTGAGTTATAGCGTTCGCATGACCCCGAACATACAGACAGACAGACTTCCCGTTGACGGATTTTGTCCAAAATTTGATAGAAACCTACAAATTATGTTTAAAGACCACATACCAAATTTCATCTCCGTAGCTCTAATAGTTTTCGAGTTATCCTGTTCACAGATAGACACACAGACAGACGGACATAATTCCAAAATTGTGTTTTTCGGACTCAGGGAGGTCTAAAACGTGGAGATTCGTCAAAATCTCGAGTTCGAATTTTTTGACGATTACAATACTTTCTCTTTGTATACTTCGTATACGAGAAAGTAAAAAGTACTAATTAAAAGTAAAATCGTCAAAAAATTTCGGCTTCTGGAGTTTGAGTGTGCACGTTACAAACTCCCCACGGGCTTCCCGCCCTTTTTTGGCTGTATACGTGGGGCTGGAAGACGCGTATCGTTCTACTCGCCTTCCTTGGCTGGATCTGAAAGTTTATCTATAATATTGAAAACTTTTTTTTAAAAACCAGTGGGAGTAGTCTTCCCAAAACATTCTCGCATACGCTTAACACGGGTGGGGGGAAAAATAAATCGAGCTCCAGAAACGTGCGGTATTCCCTAACACAGGTGGGAAAAACGTCCCAGCTTTCGTGCCTTTTTACTTTCTCGTATACAAAGTAGATACAGAGAAAGTATTGTAATCGTCAAAAAATTCGAACTCGCGCGAGATTTTGACGAATCTCCACGTTTCAGACCTCCCTGAGTCCGAAAAACACAATTTTGGAATTATGTCTGTCTGTGAACACGATGACTCGAAAACTATTAGAGCTACGGGGATGAAATTTGGTATGTGGTCTTTAAACATAATTTGTAGGTTTCTGTCAAATTTTGGACAAAATCCGTCAAAGGGAAGTCTGTCTGTCTGTATGTCCGCAGTCATGTGAGCGCTATAACTCAAAAACTTGAAAAGCTAGATGGATAAAATTTCATACACAGTTTTATCGTCATGAATGCAGGTCCGTATAAAATTTTGGGCCAAATCTGTCAAAAGGTTGACTGTTTGTCGGTCTGTATAATCGCATCTCCAACGAATCCGCCATCTCCACGCGCATGCGTGCTGGACGCAATCTTCTGTGCACTATATTTATTGACTCCTGCTTGGCGCTTTTCTTTTTCGTCCGATTCTCCATGCGCATGCGTACTGGTAGCAATCTGTGCACGCGGGAGGATTATGCGACTTTGTCCTTGAGCCAGCAAGAGTAGAAATCGGTACGCATTTAAATCGGAACGCATCTGTGAATTTGATTCTTTATCTAAATATTTTCTGATAGTCATTGGATCCTGGGTTACAATAGGTTCGAATTTTTTTATCCACGCGGGGGGAGGGGAAACAGCACCGTTTTCGAGAAGTATACGAGAAAGTTTAGGGAGACCACTCCCGCTGGTTTTTGCTTTGTAGAATGGGAAAGAAACCGAATATGCAATTTCAATGCCTTTTTTTCAACCGATTTAAACGAAAATTGGAGACAAATCTACAATTAGGGTTACAAGACAACATGTGAAATTTCATTTATTTAAGTCATTGCTTTTAGAAATTATCGTGTTAAGAAGTATGCGATTATACAGACCGACAGACAGTCAACCCTTCGACGTATTTGGTCCAAATTTTGATACGGACCTATATTTCTGATGATAAAACTGTGTGCCAAATGTTATCCATCTAGCTATTTAAGTTTCTGAGTTATTGTGTTCACATGAACATGGACAGTTAGACAGACAAACAGACTTCCCTTGGACGGATTTTGTCCAAAATTTGATAGATATCTAAAGATTATGTATAAAGATCACATACCAAATTTCCTCCCTGTCCAAACCCTAGCTCTAATGGTTTTCGAGTTATCGTGTTCACAGACAGACATAATTCCAAAATTGTGTTTTTCGGACTCAGGGAATTGTACATTCAATGTAAAATCACTGGACATTCTCTATCACCGATTTCGCAAATATTTATTTTATATGCTAGCTCGTGATCCCCTAGATACATCATGAATTTTCAGTTTCCCCCACCGCCCTATATTTTCGAGAGATATCGCAAAATAAAACTTTGACAGAATCCCTCCACCCTCAACAACTGGACAGATTTCACCACTATGCACGTATAGCTACTGGTTATTACTTTCTGGTATACGAAGTATACAAAGAGAAAGTATTGCAATCGTCAAAAAATTCTAACTCGAGATTTTGACGAATCTGCACGTTTTAGACCTCCCCGAGTCCGAAAAACGCAATTTTGGAATTATGTCTGTCTGTGTTTGTGTCTGTCTGTGAACGCGATAACTCGAAAACTATTAGAGCTACGGTGATGAAATTTGGTATGTGGTCTTTAAACATAATTTCTAGGTTTCTATCAGATTTTGGACAAAATCCGTCAACGGGAAGTCTATGGACTCCTGTGATTAACCAGAGGTGTAGTGAAATGTTGTGCGATATCCATAGTAAGATTTCGTACTCAAAAACGTTAAATAAACTTGTGGTACCTCAGCGAGCGTAAAAATTGCTAACATACGCAATTTTTTTTGCAAAATATTAAGTTTTTGGGAATTCATAAATTTTATATGTTTCATTGTAAATCACCATTCATAATTTTTTTTCAAAATAAACAGGCCTTTGGTAAATACCCCAAAAATATTTACCTACCCACTGGGTGTTTACCCACCCCACATTACTGGTCGTATGCGAGAAAGTTTCGGGGGGGCCACTCCCGCTGGTTAATATTACGGATGAACAGCTGGTTTAGGCGGCTACTAGAAATAAAATCGCGTTGATTAGGTTGATGAGGAGTCCTGGACCCTTTTCCTCCGAGAAATCACCATCTTACACACGTACGATTCCTGGACGTTCCATCCTAGCAACTCCCCTTCATCATAAATCTCAACTCTCTCTTGCTGCATGTTCTTGTTGCGGAAAGAAAACCAATATAATCAACTCCCCTCCTGCCAAAACGGCAGCTGCTTACCCAAGAAAACTACAAAGTAGTACACACACAAAAGAGAGAGAGAAGCAAAAATAAGCGGCAGTGTACGAGCAGCGGCCATCTTCTTTTTTAGCCAACTCTTCTGTCAACGCCGCCAACTTTTGCGCCAGATGAGCCCGTCGCCTGATTGCGGCGTTCGGAAGCAACACACACCCTTCCACCAGATGCGATTCTCTACTTTTCTCTGTTTTCTTTTGCGTCTTTCTCTCTTTTTTTTTTTTTTTTTTCTTTTCCACAGCGTCGCCCGTTCGCTAGATGAGAAGTGACAGTGGTTCCTGGTTTTAGTTCGGCTCGGATTGTGTGTTTTGGAACGGGTAACTTTTTTTCTCTCTCTCTCGTGATTGGAGTTTTAAAAAATAAAAGGATGCAAGTGTTGGGGATATTTTTGTGCGCGATCAGTGACATTAATTTTACTTAGTGTGCGATTTTTTTGCTTGGAAGATTTTTCGTTTAGGATGTTGCGATTCTCGAGTGCAACTTTGTTCTGTGATTGATTGTGACAATCTTGACTTAATAGTCTATAACAGTGCTGAAAAATAAAGTGGTTGGACTTCCATCCAAGGTACTGCAAATAATGAAGGGGGGCTAAGCCGGGACAAAAAGTCGTTCTGGAATCGTTTCGAGTTATCCGGGATTTTGTTTACATCACCATTTACAGTCGACACATAACATCAAGCACTATTCGACACATAATATTAAAAAATTAATCGAACTCAAAAGGAATGAAATATTGAGCTGCCGAGTCGCCATTACTAAAGTGATGCAATTAATTACATTCTTCGTTTCTAAAAAGGATAATTCTTCAGAAGCTATTCAAAACTCAATTCTAATTTATCTGTTTATATGAGATTTTGATATGAGCGGATATTCACACTTATAAGCTTATCCTCGAAATGTAGAATATTCTTTTCTCGACTTATCCTATTAAGAATTTTATTCAGAGACTTTTCATTCGACAAAAATTGAATAAATCAGGAATGATATGATTATTACTACCGTTCTTTGAAACTTTAGTATTATCACCATTCATTAAAGAGCTTGTATTTTTAAAGAAATTTTTTTAAAAAATTTCTTTTAGTAAAATGGATACTTGAAAAAAGAAATACAAAATAATTAAACCTTATATTAATTCACATTCATTAATTTCATTGGTCTTCTTGCCTCAGAAAATATAAGAATCGAATCTCAATTATTCTATAAAATTTCTCGAGCGACATTATAGATTGATTAAAATTGATTATACAGTCGACGCTCGTTATAACGACCCTCTGCGTCCCACAGCAAAAGGTCTTTATAACGAGTGGTCGCTATAGTGGATATAATTTAAAAAATGTACACATGCACGCTCAGCAGTTCCGTAAAATTTAGGCGATTTTTAAAGAGATTCCAACTAAATACTCAATTTTTTTATTATTATTATTGGTCGTATTAAAAATAAAATTTTATCAATTAAAAATATATTTCTAAAACAGATTTTAAAGTAGAAAATAAAGGATGGACTTACAAAACATTTATTTTCTAAAGAAAAAAATCAGAAATGGTTGCTTGCCCTTTCTACATATGTGATTTTAGCAAAACATAATTTTCTATTTCAGTTACAGATGATAAATAATGTTCTGTATTTTCTTGCCTTTCAAAAAAAAAAACATTTTAAAGTCTCTATAGCAGTTGAAACAATTTTTTATTCTAGGCTATTCTAATTTCTGGGGGGGGGTGGGGGGTAATCTTCCCCCCCCCCCTTGTCAAAGTTGAACTGCAACACTGAAGACTCTACATCTACGAAGCTTGGCAATACAATAATTAATGTCATTTCAAGTTACACGTTTAGAAACATGTTCTTTTTGGGAAAATACCGGGTAGAGTGTCCGTTGAATACGGACGTTCTATTGGGATTAGCCGACATTAGATGGTCGTTATATCGGAAGTAAAATAGCATAGTGTGCATAGGGAAACACAGTTGGGGATTTTATCACTGGTCGTTATAATGGAACGGTCTTTATAATGTGTGGTCGTTATAACGAGCGCCGACTGTATTATGATATTATAACTTTGCATATAAACACCACAAGGCTGAAAAATTAATCTACGATAACTACTTCTGTCTGCTAAACTATCGATATATTTTCTTTGTTATGTCATTACTACCTAAATTAATCTCTTTTCCCCAAAAAAAGAAGTTTTTAAACACTGCCACAACTACACCGAATAAATTTCAAATCTTTTCTTCAATATCCGCCCGAAGTTGAAGTCTTCGAAAACATTTTTATTATTACTATCTCGTAAAAATTCTCGCATAATTCAATTTCTCAAGTCATTTTCAGTCCACAAACCAATCCAATTTTCTTTTATCGGCAAAACTCTTGTGTTTCCCCTCTTCGAAAAGTTAATTCCCCTAGTTAACTCGTTTTCACTCCTGTACCACCACCCCCCGGCAGCAAAAGAAGTCCCCCTCCTTAACTAACCCAAGTGTAACCTTACAATCGATCCCTGCTTGCTTCGTCCAACCCTTCAAAGAGCCGTATGAAACAGGTTGTCGCATCTTTTCGCGTCATAACAAAAAATAAAAAAGCCACCACCGCTCTGTATGAAAGAAAAAGAAAAATAATAAGTATAAAAATTAGTTCTGACAAAGAAACGCCATGAAAACTGGCAAATAGCCTCCCAATCCGGTGGGAACACCCCTGCCAAAGAATTCACCCCCTCCTCCCACGCGAGCTACAACAGTTACCCAAAACCCTCCCACTCCCCCTTTCCACGCCACCCCTCTAATTCCGAAAACATCTGGGGGCCCGCCTCCTCCCCTCCTCCCTCCCTCGCCTTTTCCCCCCCCCCCTCCGCTTCGTTTCGTCCCGGCATTCACCGCGGCGCGGGGGGTTGTGAGAGCGATACTGGTTTGGTTTTAGGATTTTGGGATCGAAAGGATGATGTGGGATTGAATCGATTATTGTTGTTCTTGCGATGATAATCGATGGAAATTCTTGAAGGGATATAGGTAGTGAAGGGTTTGTTTTTCTTGGTGTGCTGTAGTGGTTTCTTGCGCGTTTTAGGGGTGGCGGTTATTGCAAAAATAACCGGTTTCCGATTATTCAGGTTTTTTACTTTCTCGTACACGAAGTATACAAAGAGAAAGTATTGTAATCGTCAAAAAATTCGAACTCGAGATTTTGACGAATCTCCACGTTTTAGACCTCCCTGAGTCCGAAAAACACAATTTTGGAATTATGTCTGTCTGTGTGTGTGTCTGTGAACACGATAACTCGAAAACTATTAGAGCTACGGGGATGAGATTTGTTATGTGGTCTTTAAACATAATTTGTAGGTTTCTACCAAATTTTGGACAAAATCCGTCAGCGGGAAGTCTGTCTGTCTGTATGTCCGAAGTCATGCGAACACTATAACTCAAAAACTTGAATAGCTAGATGGATAAAATTTGCTACACAGTTTTATCGTCATGAATGTAGGTCCGTATAAAATTTTGGGCCAAATCCCTCAAAGGGTTGACTGTCTGTCGGTCTGTATAATTTACCATTGAAACCAATCCGCTATCTCCACGCGCATGCGTACAGAAGCAATCTTCTGAGCTCGCGAAAGGAACGAATTACGTCAGTTTATCCTTGAGACCGCAAGAGTGAAACCTAGCACTGTGCGATAGATGCGTTTTAATCGGTACGCATCTCTTTGAATTCTTTACCTAGATATTTTTCAATCACTATAATGAAAAACCTTCTGATAGTCATTGGATTCTGGATAACAGTAGGTTCGAATTTTTTTAGCCACGCGGGGGAAGGAGAAACGGCACCTTTTGGGGGAAGTATAAAAGAAAGTTTAGGGGAGAACACTCCCGCTGGTTTTTATTACAAAAAACAAACTCCGTTTGTAGACAACCTTTTATTAATATCGTTTTTACGGGAAGTCAATCCATTGGCAATTAGGCAATTATTCAACTGTTCATAAAGACCCTTTCAGTAATCCACCAACAAACAGACGTTCCAGGGCAGCGGTTGTCGTTGATTGGCCTAAGATGGTGAAATTCAAAGCTTCATAACTTGGTAAATTTTAGTCTAATCGAATCTAAAATCGAGCCTATCGATCCTGTTTTTCCACCCGGTTATTGGATTTTAAAAAAATAACTGGTTATAACCGGGACAAAAAAAATAACCGAAAAAAAAACCGGTTAACCGAAACAAAAAAAAAACTGTTTTTGGTTAAAACTGGTAGGTTTATATCTAATTAATCCTTTACCTTAAATATTTTAATAATTCCACAAATATATATATATATATATATATATATTTATATATATATATATTTTCGTATGTAACAGGGCTTATCCACTTTCTCATCAACATTGGATGCAATGAATTTTCTTTCATTAGCATCAGTTTTTTCGAATGCGTCCGAATTTATTCTATTATAAACAGATTTCTCTCTCGCCGCTTTCACTGGCATAAATCCGGACATTTTGAAGATCCGGCCTATCAGGAAGAAATCCGGACGTATGGTAACCCTACGTAAATGCAACGTCTCGGCTTCGGGATCGTAGGGTTCCAGGTTCGAACCCGATTCCACTGAAGATGAACGCCGCCTTATATGTCGGCCTGTTGCACGTTAAATCTGACGTCATGGATCAAACGCCTTCCCATTTGTTGGTGTGGTGCGGAAGGGCTAGACTTAAGAACATGGTGCAGTCCGTCAAGTTGAATTTTTTTCCCTCGCCAAATTGATTTCTCGCCAAAGGTGGTAACCCTAAATATGTGCAACCCATTATATTGGCAACCCTAAAACTTTGCCAGAATTTCTAATTTGTGCCAGAATTTGAGAAAATTCATGCTAGATTTCATACAATTTTATGCACTATTTCCAATTTTATGTACTATTTACATTTTTTGCCATGGCTGTCATTAGAATCGCCGCCATCTTGAAACCATCCAAGATGGCGGATATTTGGCGACTTTTTGGATGGTTGGCGCTATTTTCCAGTTTGGCGAGAAACCGCACCGTGTGCTTAAGTCTTACCGGAACGATGTCTGTCGCAAAATAGCGCTCGTGCTGTTTTAAAACGGGACGTCAACCCCTTAAGAGTCTCATTTTCTTTGCTATCTAATAAGATGACCCCTCCTGTTTTGGAAAGGGGCTGTCGTTTCCACTCATCTCAGAAGGCATAGAATACTTGAGATGCTTATGGATTCTACGTCATTTTTGTGTCAAATTATAAAGCTCATTGATGATCAAATTTTAGTTTTCAAGACTAAAAATGCGATAATTCGATGCACGTACGGCACAAATGCGGTTTTTTTTTTTTTAAATGAGAGAGCAAATAAATTTTTTTTCAAATACGTGGCGTACGTACCATTACGACTTTCTAAATTTTCTACAGCGAGAGATTTCCATATTATTTCCTGATCATTCATATGCAGTGGGTCATAAATTATTGGACCAATTTCAAAAATTAATTTTTAAAAAAAACTACTAATGTTAACAACAGAGTTTCTTTTTTTAAATGAGAGAACAAATAAAGTTTTTTTTCCAGATACGTGGCGTACCATTACGACTTTCTAAATTTTCTGCAGCGAGAGATTTCCGTACGCAATGGCTACCGATCGGCAGAAGCCGATGCGAGTTTTCTGGTTTCCATTTTTAGTTTTTCTTGAATATTACAATTAATTTTACAAATTAAAGAGCGTAAAATTCTCTACAAATGCATACTTTTATTGTTCTTCTAGCTTTAATAATTTCGCAGATAATGGCTCTCAAAAATGGGAGATGTCCAATAATTTACGACCCCCTAGACCACCGTAACGGCGCGTTACCTATCTGAAAAGAAACTTTTTAAAATGCGCTTTAATTTTTTAAAAATCGTTAGTTGTAACATTATTAGTTTTTTTTTCCTATTATTATTAATTTTTGAAATGAGTTCAACAATTTTCGGACTCTGTATAACCAAAATCAACAATAGAACTGCTGCGGTCTGGATGAGGAACAAATCTTTTTCTCAATTCCGTATTTCCTGTTTGGGAAATTGAGTTATGGAAACATAATTAGGCACATTTGGTTCAGGTAGACTTACAAAAGTAACTACTTGCATGTTACCTTTTTACTTGCTCGTATCCGAAGTACACAAAGAGAAAGTATTGTAATCGTCACAAAAATTAGAACTCGAGGTTTTGACGAATCTCCTCGTTTTAGACCTCCCTGAGTCCGAAAAACACAATTTTGGAATTATGTGTGTCTGTCTGTGAACACGATAACTCACACACTATTAGGGCTACGGGGATGAAATTTGGTACGTGGTCTTTAAACATCATTTGTAGGTTTCTATCAAATTTTGGACAAAATCCGTCCACGGGAAGTCTGTCTGTCTGTATGTCCGCGGTCATGTGAACGCTATAACTCAAAAACTTGAATAGCTAAATGGATAAAATTTGGTACACAGTTTTATCGTTATGAATGTAGGTCCGTATAAAAGTTTGGGACAAATCCGTCAAAGAGAGGCGTTCAAATTGCATATTCAATTTCTTTTAATCCGATTCTCATGCGCATGCGTATTGGTAGCAATCTGCTATTGTTGTAAATTTTATTTACAACAATAAATAATGTTTTCAAGCATCAATTGTTAACAATTTTTTTATTGTTGTAAATCAAACCGATCTCATTATTTCAGCAAATCTTTTATTCACGCGCTTTTGCAATTGTTACGGTTGTGGTAGTATAAATTGTTTTCTTGGTAATTCAATTCCAAAGCAGAATTTTCGCTTTAGTATTCATTGCATTGCATATTTTATCGCACCTGCTTCAAAATAATATTTTTTTGAAACGTTCCAACAGATATTTGATTTGAGGTTTGTTTGTTTTTTTGTTTTACTTTCTCGTATACGAATTATGCAAAGAGAAAGTATTGTAATCGACAAAAAAATTCGAACTCGTGATTTTGACGAATCTCCACTTAGAAAGTATACGAGAAAGTTTAGGGGAGACCACTCCCGCTGGTTTCATGTGATATTTTCATTTAATTTTATTACTCACTTCGATGCACGCCGCTAGCTTGAAGACATGCAGTTCTTTGTTTATAAATCATCATTGGCGAATCCAGGGGGGCTATCGGGCTACAGCCCCCCCCAGAG
The DNA here is from genome assembly GCA_013235015.1 of Araneus ventricosus. Lineage (NCBI taxonomy): Eukaryota > Metazoa > Arthropoda > Arachnida > Araneae > Araneidae > Araneus > Araneus ventricosus. The sequence continues at coordinate 5,650 of BGPR01008412.1, read as the reverse complement.
CTAACTAAAATTGATTTTATTTAAAATCACTACAACTGTTTGTTCTTAATTTTCATTTGTAAAAAAATAATAAAATCGTGACAACATTGCTTTCTGGCTTGACAAGCCCAAAAATTTTCCTACTTTTCTAGTCATTCCACTTGTACGTGTAGCGTTGACGCGGTCGAAAATATTTTTTGTCTAGTTATTTAATTGTATTTTTTTATTAAATTATCGAAAGTATTGTAGTTTTATATATGATTCTTATTGTCAGGTGAGGAAAGTCTGTAAAGTTAAAGTGTTTTGGTTTACATACGCCATGAGGTTTGGCATTCTTCGCTACGGTACAAAATTTTTATGACCTCCCCCCCCCCCCCCCTCAGACACGAATCCTGGATTCGCCACTGTAAATCATACATTTTGTAGACACCACTAGTAATCTCCCAAAGTAATGAAATTGTGGCAATTATTGATATGTTGAAATTTGTATTTATTAATCAATTGGCCAAGTTCGATTGTCAGTCTGAAAAAAAAACATAAGAAAGGCGCAGTTCGGGTCAGCGCCGTAGATTTTTCGTGAAAACGTCGTGATAAAATCGTAAAACAAGTGTTTCGTATTAATATGTAATTTAATTATCAATCTCTTTAATACTATATTTACACAGAGTAGTACAATGGTTCTGTCGTAGCTTGTGATTTATCTAGATAAATCACAAGCTTCGACAGACCCCTGCTACATGCGATAAACTTGTGATTTATTCCGTAACCATTATATTTACTCTGTGTAAATATTGTATTAAAGAGATTGATAATTAAATTACGTATTAATACAAAACACTTGTTTTATGATTTTATCCCGACGTTGTCACGAAATGGCGCTATCTGTTGACAGTATACAAAACTTTATTTCGCGTAAGTGCAGTAAAACATTATTTACTACAAATGTTCATATTTCTCTTAATAATTAAATTTGTGAATTCAAATTTTAATATAATATTTCTTTCACGCATTATCAAGTATTCTGTAAGTTTCGTACAATTCGAAAGAAACCTCTGTATGTTATAACTAAAAAACATGTGGAGTTTGAAATTTTCAATGTAATACGATTTTTACTTATATTTTGATAAATATTTTTTATTGTCTCACTTTGGTCCTAGTAATACTCCTCAAGCTCTTTAAAATGACACCAGAATCAACCTTCTAGCTAAAAGCGTTTCCACGCTACACTTATTTATAACCTTACATAAAACTAATTCATAACGATCACGCGCATGCGCCTACATTGACACGATGACGTCACAGGTAAAACAAATACTGTGCGACAAACTCTTACAGATATGATCTATCCGTTGTGGGGTCAACCATTCTTTTCGCATTATTAGTCTCGTAGTTATTAGCGATTCAAATCTGACGGTATTTTGTCACACAAGAAAGTTCAACCGACTATCACTGTAACAATCAGAAAGACGTTTTCACGTCAAAAAAGACATTTTCGGACAGCTATCGCTTATATTTTTTGAAAACTATATCTGTTCTGGATGAAGAATGTCGATGCACACCTGTTTTATTCTATTTGTACAGTGATTTTATTAGATACTAAGAAACCAAACAGGCATCATTCGCAAACCATGAAAAACGTGATAGCGAGTCATAAAAGTAAGTTATATTCGATAAAGTGCTTATTTTTTGCGTACAGATTTGCAGAGCACTTTTCTAAAAGATATCGTTGTACAAGAAATAATATCCTGACGGGATACAGAATGCATGTTGTGGTGTGTTTCGGCATACTAAGAAATTTACGTCAGTTTCCATCGTAAAATTGAATGAGTTGCAAAATATAGGATTATTGATAACTTATTTTCATCCCTGCACGCTTGCTCACTTCTTTTCTTTCACTCTCGCATTCTTGTTTACTCACATCTGCACTTTTATTTTCATTCTTGCATGCTTTCTCACTCCTTTTCTTTCTCTCTCGCATTCTTGCTTACTCACATCTTCACTTTTATTTTCATTCTTGCATGCTTGCTCACTTTTCTTTCACTCTTTCTTTCTCGTGAAAAAAATACCATAATGAGGGGGGAGAAAAAATACCATATCCCGACCATGATGACAGTTGGGAGCAAAAAAATACCATACCCCTACCATGATGACGGAGGGGGCGAAAGAATCATATGATCCGGACGCCACTTACCCCTGTCTATGCCACGGGCGTCTCTACTTTGTGGCTCGTAAGGCCTATTTCCAATGATGGGTCGTATCCCTATAATGGGGGGGGCGTCGCATCTGGGGCGTAATGAGGCTATTATGCGTTCAGTCTCGGTACCCGTGTTTCTGTCAGGGAGGCCGTTCTTCCAGTATTACCCGGATATGACGGCAAGGCGGGGTTCTCTCTTGATTATCCTCGTTTCGTGTGTGTGTACGATGATAACAGTCCAACAAGCAGGTAATGGAGAATGACGCTTTATTCTCAAATATTCTGGAAACACGAAACACAAGTAACAGGAAAAACAGCCCTTTCCCAAATCAGCAACATAAACAGACAGAAACAACACTTTCAATACCGCTCGGAGTCGAACAGCTTACTAGCTCTCACTGCAGATAAAACTCCAAAGTGAGATTCCAAAGGCATTATCTAGTACACTCTGTATATATCCGCTCCTAATAGAGATATTGAGAAAATTCTAGTATTTTTGAAGACCTTCATTTTGTTTCCAAAGTCGCTAAAATGGTCGCCTAGGTCAGGGGTTGATGACTTGGCCTGCGCCCGATAGCTAGTAACAACATCTGTAAATGTCTCTTCCCAACACTAAGACTAACATTGCTGGGAAGCGACCTAATTTAACCTTCAATGCTAGTATGTTCTGCGTGCAGTCGCATAGTGACTGGGAGGCAAAGCTAAACAGGATGAGGGGGGCTTAAAAATATTATGCGTTGGACGCCACTTCCCTCGCTACACCACTGCAGTCATCACTGTTTTTGACAGTGGCGAATCCAGAGGATGATATGGGGCTGCAGCCCTCCATAGAGCTAAACCAGAATTCTTGATTTTATTTAAAATCACTACAACTGTTTGTTCTTATTTTCCCTTCTTCTTAAAAAATAATAAAAACATGATAACGTTGATTTCTGGCTTGACAGGCTCGAAAGTTGTCCTTTTTTGCAATCCACTTGTACTTGTAGCGCTGACGCGATTGAAAACATTTTTGTGGGTAGTTATTTCACTGTATTTTTTTATTAAATCATCGAAAGCATAGTACCGTAAAACCTGTTTAAAACGGACACTCTATGAAACGGAATCCTGTCTTAAATGGGGAAAATATTTGGTCTCGTGGAAAAATATAGAAAGATCCGTAGTACATTCTCTCCATGAAGCGGAAACTGTCTAACGCGGAAACGGACAGAATTTCAAAGAACAGTTCGCAATATTTCATTGTTAGAAAACCTGTTCTAACGGACAAAAACTCGCGCGTTTTCCAAAAATTCCTTTTATTTCCTTCGGTACAAAAAGAAAAAAAAAATGTTGTGGCGAATTTACCTGAAAATATTTGCATCAAAAATTATCCATCAGCCGAAGATATAGATGCAAGTAATCTGCAGATTTTGTCGATCAACGGTAAAGTTTCCAATATGAGTGCGAAATAATTCATATCAATCCATGATATTTTAACAGAGGTTCCTATTGATAATGTGAATGATATAATTCAAAGGCATACGAAAGGCAGTGATGATGATGAATGTAATATAAATGAAAACATTTCCGATAAAAAAGAACAACTTTCTATTAAATTATATGGATCCTTTTCAGATACAGTACCTGAACTTGAAAACTTTGCCATAAATCATGGAAGCTGAAATGCTTGAACTTTTGAAGAATTTTAAAATTTTACTAAATCTTAATTTAAAAATGTGACACTAAGTAAATCGTAATTATCGTAATATTTATATTTTTATGGTAGTACAGTGGAGTCTCCCTATAACGAAATCGCTTGGTTCCAAATGAAAAATTCGTTATAGAGAAAATTTCGTTACACGGAGATTAGAGTTTTTTGCAGTTATTTAAGTAAATGTTCCAAACTTTTCAATAGGTACGATAAGTTCAAATGTATTTAATTACGATTTTCAATTAAAAATGAAGTAATATATATTATAAATTTGTTAAAATTATACTAATTTTTATTGTATAAATAAAATGCTCAAAAGTTAAGACAATTCACCAATTTAGAGAATGGCTTGTACTAGTATGTACTTACTTTTATTCTACTTGCAAAATTCCGTTATTTTACATTTCTTTGCATTTCGTTATGTTAAATTTTCAGAAAAATTTTCACATTTTAAGAGTGAGTGGTTCCAGAAACAGGCACGTGTGAGCGAATTGGTTGCACAGAAATTATCAACTTTCTTCAAAAATGACAAAAATCGAAAAGATAAACCTCTGAAAAAATTCGTTATAGGAAGACAACCACTTCGTTATATGGAGAATATTTTGAATGTTATTTAACATTCCGATTAAAAATTTCGGTATAGGGAGAAATTCGCTGTAGAGAGACTTCGTTGTAGGGAGACTCTACTGTATATTGTTAATCTCAGAATATCTTTTTTATTACAATCGATTTAATTTATATTATGATTAGATACATTTTAAATCCTCATATACTAATGAACCCTGTATGAAACGGAACCTTCTCTAAAACGGAAAATTTTTCTAGTCCCTTTAGATTCCGTTTAGTACAGGTGTTACTGTAGTATTCTTTATTATTCTTATTGCCAGGTGAGTAAAGTCTTTAAAGTTAAAGTGTTTTATTTACGTAAGCCATGAGGTTTGACGTTCGTCACGACGATACAAAATTCTTATGACCTCAGCCCCCCCACCCTCTAGGGCACTGGTTTTCGACTTCTTCACACTGCTTTGAACAGGTGCTTCACCCTGGGGCACTTTTTAAACCAGTGGGAGTGGCCACCCCTAAACTTTCTCGTATACTGCTCAAAAATTTGTCATTTCCCTTCCCCTTGCGTGGATAAAAAAAAATCGAACCTACTGTAATCCAGAATGCAACGAATATCAGGAGGTTTTTCATAGCATATTATAGTGATAGTAAAATATTTAAGTGAAGAATCATATTAAAAGAGATGTATATGTATTAAAACTTAGCAATATTTATTTTCCATCACATTCCAGCAAGATCCGCTATTATAGGAGCGAGCGAAAACAAAACAGGAGATAAAACATATCCATCACAAACTCCGTCTCAAGGACAAAGTGACGTAATCCTCCCGCTTGGTACCAGAGATTGCTAAGTACGCATGCGCATGGAGATCAGTTTTGAAACGAATGCTTAACAAGTATGCGATTATACAGACCGACAGTCAACCCGTTGACGGATTTGGCCCAAAATTTTATACGGACCTACATTCATGACGATAAAACTGTGTGCCAAATTTTATCCATCTAGCTATTCAAGTTTTTGAGTTATAGTGTTCGCATGACTTCGGACATACAGACAGACAGACTGCCCGTTGACGGATTTTGTCCAACATTTGATAGAAACCTACATTACGTGTTAAGACCACATACCAAATTTCATCCCCGTAGCTCTAATAGTGTTCGAGTTATCTTTTTCACAGACAGACAGACATAATTCCAAAATTGTGTTTTTCGGACTCAGGGAGGTCT
>BGPR01008411.1:0-48811 GCA_013235015.1 Araneus ventricosus | reverse complement strand
TGCTGGCTGCACACTCCTGGAGAAGGCCTTGGCAAAAACAGTATAACCACATATCTATACAGTTACTGGCTACACGCTCCTGGAGCCGGCGGCCCTGCCCCAAATAATATAACCACAAAACAATATAGCCACAAATTTTTAAAGTTGCTGATTCACCTTTTGGTCACACACTAGTTCCAATATAGATGGGCATGAGCCTCTGAAGTTCAAAACCGGATTATTACATAGGCAATGTAGGCAATTGCCTATGAGCCCCACCCCTTAGGGAGGGCCCAAGGCCTTACATTGTCTTTTTGCAGTATTTTCAAGGTAATATAATTTGACGCCTTCATTTGCGTTACAAGGTCAGTGTACTCGAACGTCTACAAAATAAAACCTTCGGGAGTAGCCTCCCCCAAACTTTCTCTTATACTTCACAAAAAGGTGTCATTTTCCCTCTCCCTAGGGTAGCCATAAGTCCCGTATATACTTGACTGCCACCGGTATTTCACTACTCAGTCCCGTATTGTTATTTGTTTTGTTTTCTTCGTAAACTCTGTGTCATTACAATTTTAAAATGACTTGCGCCCAATTTTATGATTATGTGAAAGAAGAAAATAATATAATTAAGAAAGTAAAATCAGCTTCAAAATATGACTGGGCTAAAAAAAAGTTAGCCAAGCATCCTTTTTTATTATTCTGCGTTTTCATTTTATAAGATTGCTTAAACACTATTGATATTTTTATCAGAAAAAAAATAAGCTGAATACGTACCCACTCTATTCATGATTTATTTATTTAGCATCTAAACGTCCCGTATCAATACTTGGCAATTATGGAAATCTACCTTTCTCCGAGTCGATAAAAAAATTCGAATCTATTGTAACCCAGAATGCCATGTTTATCCACTTATTTCCTTCAGCGCGCATCAAGGTCATGCTCGCCAAGACAGAAATAGTGCGGTTTAGTAAGAAAATTGAATAAGTAATTTGAACGAATTTTTGTTAACCGATTGAAACAAAAATTGGACACAAATCTACAATTAAGGTAAAAAGTCACATACCAAATGTCAATTATATAAGTCCTTGTGTTAAGGAGTTATAATGTTTACAAGTATGCGATTATACAGACAGACAGACGGTCAATTCTTTCATGGATTTGGTCCAAAATTTGCCACGGGCCTACATTTATGATGATGAAACTATGTACCAAATTTTATTTATCTAGGTATTCAAGTTTTTGAGTTATAGTGTCCACATGAACTCGGACAGATATACTTCCCTTAGACGGAGTCTGTCCAAAATTTGAAAGAAACTTACAAATTATGTGTAAAGATCACATACCAAATTTCATCTCTGCACCCCTAATAGTTTTGGAGTTATCGTGTCCACAGACAGACACACAGCCAAACAGACATAATTCCGAAATTGTGTTTTTCGGACTCAGGAAGGTCTAAAACGTGGAGATAAGTCAAAATCTCGAGTTCGAATTTTTGAAGATTACAATACTTTCTCTTTGTATACTTCGTATATGAGAAATAGAAAGTACAAGAATGGAACTCATTAGGCTGTTGGCTAAACGAAACCTCTGAAGGAGTATGAAGAAGGAATGAGTAGAGACAAATAAGAAATATATATGCAGTGTTTTAATGAAGAATGCTCTTATGAATGCTCTCATTATTGTAGGGAATTGAATGAGGTTATACCAGCAAATTTCAGCAGCTAGTCTTTAAACAGCCAGGTGGAAAACTCCAGTTCTTGAACAAAAATTCGTGGGAAATTAACTGTAGAGAATCCTGTCTAAAACTATTACTATAATCATACTGTGCCACTGGCTAGTAGAAAAACAGGCAATAGTAATTGGGGGTAAACAGTTTAATTTATTTCTTAAGTTTGAATACCTTCTAAAGATAAGAACAAATGTATAAGCACTGTACTACTTGCATTTCAAATATTTCTTCGATAAACAGTCAAAGTCAAGTCTTGTTTTTAGAAACAATCAAAAAAATTAATAACCAGTCATTTAATGCAGCTTAAGATTCATCTCATCACTTCGTTGGTAATAAATGTATAATTATACATGTTTAATATTTTATAACTGTAAATGAAGAATAGTTGCTTTCAGTACTAGATGAGTGTGGTGCAACTCGAAGTATGTAAAATGTTTTTCAGGAAGGAAAATATAATTATATAATTGAAACGGAAAATCTTATAATATTTAAATTCCTTTAAGGTTTTCTAAATTTTTAACAACAATATTTTATATTTAATAAAATAACGATTTAAATTACTTTTTACTAACTAATTTAAAAATAGTAATGGAAATCTTATTAAACATATTCGAAAAAAAAAGATGGTTCAACATGGCAACTGTACAATGAAATTTAAAGAGCATGATGATCAAAACTCATATAACTGAAAATGCAATATTGTTATCAATACCAAACATATAATACAGGGGATAAAAGTAGATCTTGCAGCAGAGCTGAAAAATAAATCCAATTCACAGTTATTAAAGTGAAAGTTCTAAATAAGAGTTTTATAAGGAAAATTCCGCTCCCAAGAATGGATTCCTTTCCATTTATAAAAATAGCGATTTCGATAAAAGCATCGCATCTTGTCTGAATACCAATCACAATAAATTAATCTCTTGATCTTGAATTGTATCTCTGAGAGATACGAGGTTTAGTGATTTGATTTTTAGCAACAAAGACTGTTATCCCCTAATTCAAAAAATATTTATTCCAAAATTCGTTTCAATCTGTTTAACAATTAAGTAAGATTGCCATCAGTAGATGGACTAGAAAAATTGTTGATCGAATTCGGTGACGACAAAAAAAAATGGCGTCGTGATCCTAGAAGGGCGGCCATATTTTTTCTCTAAATTGATCTCCATTTGGTTCTCCGTTCTTTTCTAAATTCTGGGCGAATCTAGCAACGTCTTAAAGCCCTCTTAAAGAATCATAGGACTGTAGGTGATCATATTTCCTATCAACATCAATATCTCGCGAAAATCATCTTCCTTTTGGTGGAGCGAATACTCGTTAAGGTATTACATCAAGAATGCGTGTAATATAAACCTGTATTTGTTTCCCTTCATTCTCTTGGTCGTTTATTTCGAGATAGAGAAGGCTTTTCCTTGATTTACTTCTTTTCATGACAGATCTTTTAAGACTCTGGGAAGAATAAATCTTTCAGCAGTTCAACCGAAATGATTGTCCTAATAAAGGATGCGTGATTTGTGGAAGTTCTATCTACCGTAGAACATTATTTACTGCCAGATAAATGGTTTCGCGGAATTGTTTACTTCTATTTTCTTCTTGAAAATATCAAGAAGAGTAGAAATCAGGCTAATAAAACCAGAAGTTTATAAACTTGATTTGAAGTAATTGTGATTAAAGAAAGAAAGAAATCAACGTTAATTTCAAAAATATGTATGAAATCTGGTTGTATGTGTTGCCTGAAAATGACTTTTCTCATAACTGTGAAGACTCCTCTAATGCTAAATATACAAGATAAAATATCTTATTCTTATTGTTGCTATGAATTTACGATATCATCAAAAATGTTTTATCCTTATTTATTTTGTAAAACTAACAAAGATCCTGAGATATAGATCGATGTAGTCTCTCAGAACTACAGAAGGAAATAATTAACTAATAAAAGACAAATCTTATTTTATAAGAAATTATGAGGATATATTTTAAATAGTACATATTAACTCTAACATCGGAACTGAATCATTTACTACACTGTTCATTTCAAAGAAAACTACCGTATTTGAAATAATTTATAATGTGTAATTAATAAGAGTGAAATGAGGTTTGCACTTGACTGAAACTGCTAAGTAATAAATTACCAGTATATAATGAAAATTCTAATGATTGTACAGATAAAGATCATTTTTATATCTCTCTATTCGTTTATCATAGTTAATACTCAAGGAGAAAGATTTTCTCTCTAAATCTTAGATACGCCTTTTTTTCCTTTTCATGTAGAAATGCTCTACCGTTTCTCATTAAAAGTTAATAAATTCAGTTATTCTATGTGCTCACCTGATTTGTTAGATCCTGTTCAAGTTGCAAATTAATTTAGTTTTTATATGTAGGATCAAAAAAATTTCTGGATCTCTTCCCCTTTCAGCAGCTGAGAGCCAAATTCAAGATAACCTTTCAGAAAGTGAAAATATATTTTTAACTTCGATCTAGAAATGGGGATTAGGGTGAATGTATATTGAACATACCTTGTCCCCTCAGGAAACACCCACACCAAATATGTAAGAAAAAATAAACATAAGAAAGGCGCAGTTCGAGTCCGCGCCTTAGAGTTTTCGTGAAAACGTAGGTATAAAATCATGAAACAAATGTTTCGTATTAATACGTAATTTAATTATCAATCTCTTTAATACAATATTTACACAGAGTAATATAATGGTTACAGAATAGATAAATCACAATCTACCACAGACCCTTTCTACATGCGATAAACTTTTGATTTATCGATTCTGTAACCTTTATACTACTCTGTGTAAATATTGTATTAAAGAGATTGATAATTAATTACATAATAATACAAAACACTTGTTTCATGATTTTGTCCCGACGTTTTCAAGAAAAATCTACGTTACAGACCCGAACTGCGCCTTTCTTATGTTTTATTTAGAGTAGCTTTTGATGGCGCCATTTGTTGACAGTGTATATAACTACGTTTCGCGTATACGCAGTAAAACATTAGTTACTAAATATTAATTGCTACAATAATGTATTATTTCCTACAAAGGCTCATATTTCCCATAATAATCAAATTTTTAAATTCAAATTTTAATACAGTGTTTCCTTTTCGTATTGTTCCTTTTCGTATTGTCAAGTATTCTGTAAGTTTCCTACAATTCGAAAAAAAAAAAAAACTCTGCATGTTATGATTAAAAAACATGCGCAGTTGAAATTTGTAATTTAATACCGATTTTTACTTATATTCTGGTAAATATTTTTATTGTCTCACTTTCGGGCCTAGTAATACTCCTCAAGCTCTTTAAAATGACACCAGAATCAAACTCCTAGCTAAACCAGATTCCACGCTACACTTATTCATATCCTTAAATAAAGCTAATTCATAACAATCACGCGCATGCGCCTACACTGGTACGATGACGTCACAGGCAAAACAAATACTATGCAACAATCTCTTACATGTACGATCTATCCGCTGTAGGGTCAACCATTCTTTTCGCATTATTAGTCTCGTAGTTATTAGCGATTTAAATCTGACGGAATTTTGACACACAAGAAAATTCGACGGACTATCGTTGCAATGACCTTAAAAATACGGGAACAACGAAGTGGGTATTGAAAGCAATTTTAAAATAATCGGGAGGAGATAGAGGAGCATGGATAATACTTTTTGTCAGGTATGATTTATACACAGATTGATTTTTTTTCAATATACAATAAAAGTTGAGGAAAAATATCCTTCAAAAGCGAACTTTTAGAAAGATAAATCTTGCTTTAGCCTCTTTATTTTATCACTAAGTAAAATATTGGCCTATCAAGAGCCTTTCATTCCAGTTCAAACCCTTTTTACTCCCTGTCAAAGTATAAAATTCTGGACCGAACTGGCTAATTCGAGATGTTCAATTGCTTTGAACATATGGGAAAAGTAGATATTGATTAATTAAATTTAGCTAACTTTTATATAAACACGGTTATCTTCCACTTATTTATAAGTAACCGGAACGACCAGAAACATTTAATTCCGATTTTGGGAAAACAATCAGAATTCAAGAATGTCAGGATTAATCTAGGACGTCAGATCAAGTTTCATTTCAACATCTTGAAGCATAAGAAACAATCAAATTTTTTGATTGTCAGGATTAATCGAGGACGTCAGATCAAGATTCATTTCACCATCTTGAAGCGCAATATTTTGAAGCATAAGAAACAATCAAAATTCTAGATTGTCAGGATTAATCGAGGACGTCAGATCAAGTTTCATTTCACCATCTTGAAGCGCAATATTTTGAAGCATAAGAAACAATCAAAATTCAAGATTATCAGGATTAATCGAGGACGTCAGATCAAGTTTCATTTCATCATCTTGAAGCGAAATATTTTGAAGCATAAGATATGTTGTTATTTTCGTTCCAGGGCAATGCCGATGCTCTAAAGTGAGCGTCTTCATCTTAGGAAAACTTCGTCAAAATTTATAATAAATCTTTCTCCTTTCCTTTATTCGGTGTTATCCCGAAGACTTTACTTTCTCGTATACGAAGTATACAAAGAGAAAGTATTGCAATCGTCAAAAAATTCCAACTCGAGATTTTGACGAATCTCCACGTTTTAGACCAAGAAACACAATTTTGGAATTATGTCTGTCTGTCTGTCTGTCTGTGAACAGGATAACTCGAAAACTATTACAGCTACAGGGATGAAATTTGGTATGTGATCTTCAAACATAATTTGTAGGTATCGTTCAAATTTTCGACGAAATCCGTCGATGGAAAGTCTGTCTGTCTGTCCACGTTCATGTGAACACTATGACGCGAGGCCGTTATTGCGTAATTGAGCGATTTACTTGCACTAATCCTTTCCACTTCTACCTACGCCTTTCGCCTTCTAGCTTCCGATTCCCAAGCTTTTTTTCCTCCTCTGTGTTAGGGACGCTTGTTCACTCTACTGTCTTTTAGCTTATTTTTCTCCCACATGTGTAAGGAGTATGCGAGAAAGTTTAGGAGAGACCACTCCCACTGGTTTTATTTAAGTCGCACCTCACCGAATCATCAGTTCCTTTATTCAAATTATTGCTACTTAACAGTAACATGTGGTTTCACAACACAGAAGACATTAACATTCAATTATAGAAATATTCATATACATTTAACATCGTTGACGTAATTCGAACATTCAATATGATTTTTTAAAAGCAACCGCATACGTTCATGTCCGATCTTATAATCATACCTTCCGCTTTCAGAGATTATCGCATAGTTCCAGGGTCATGCGAACTCTTATGACTCGCATTGCGACTGATCAGCGTTTAAACGTTCATGTTCTTAAAAACGATTAAGTAATCTTCCTTTTTAATGGAAATGAAGCTGATTTGCATTAATATTAAACTTAAGAATAAGGGGGAATAGATTCTGAAAGCATCCTTTCATCGCCGAATTCGAAAGAAGAAACTGGAAAGAACTATCCACATTTGAAGTCAATGGAAGAAAAAGATATGTGGCACATTCTCGGAATTGAATCCTAATCCTTAAAAGCCCGATTTTTAAAAAAATGATTGAAACATTATTTGACTTTCATTTCTTGAATAAAATATGGGAAAAATAGTTTTAAAAATCCTATTTTGTTCTCGACAACACTGGTCTTTATGTCAGAAAAAAATTCTTTGATAAAATTCTATAATATTAAACACAGATTAATTTTATTAACGGATTAAGAATTTCCTTCAATATTGTAGAATTAAATATGATATTCTCAAGCGTACAAATAAAGCAGAAAAGATGCAGCCTCGAGTGAAAAACATCAATTTATTTTTATTTTTACGTAGGTACTCTGGCTGCCATCTATATGTTGGAAATTGATTTAATAAAATTTTCAATATGCATCCTATTGGCAACAATAGGCATTAGAGCTTCAATCTTATTCTCAAGACAAAATTGGGCATGCTGCTTAAAGGAAACATTTAAGGGTTAATGTTTTAATGGTATGTTTGTGCATTATGCCATATGGAGAGGAGAATATTCTGCTATTACAAAATCCGTACCGACTTAAAAACATTTAACAGATGTCTGCACCATGCCATAAGCAGGGGGGAGCATTCTACTGATACAGCAGCTGTTCTGACTTCAGAATGGTCAGCAAATACACTATTTCAGGATGATGTAAAAGCATTTTCGAGTCAGGTAAACTGTCAATCGGTAAATATCATCGGTTGAGACTAATTCATAAACAAGTAGTCCTTATTGTCACTATAAAGGCATCTTTTTCTGAAGAGTATATTAATTTAACATCATGTTTTCTAGGTTCCTTGGCATAAAATAAAATATTGATGAAAATAGTTAAATGCAGAGACATTTTAACACATTGAAGATAATATTCAAGAACTCTGATTAAGTGTAGATATGAAAGAACAATACTGACAGAGCAGCGTCTGAAAACTCTTTTGACTTCGACTTGATTACCTAATTAAATATTTAGAGACTTCATAACAGTAAGAAATGACTCAAACTTTGTTGAATATGAAACTTAGAGTTATATCTTCTCTGTCTGCTAAAGGAAGTTTTCAAAATATATTCGTTGATTAAAGACGTTCCCACTTTCATGGAAAGAAAGGAAGAAAGAATATTCTCTCTCATGGCGTGTTAACTATTTTATGTAGAAAAATTGAAAAGCTATTAATTACCACGATAGTGAGTGAGTTTTGGTTTTATGGCGCAAATTACCACGATAGATAAGAAACTTAGTATTTAGTTTCTAATAGCAAATCTCATTATTTATTCTCTTTCATTGAATACTGATATGAAAAATTTTCATTTTCATTTTTCCTCGGTAACTCAGCTGAAAACATCGAGGTTGTCGACAAGAATTAAATAGTTGAAGTTAATATGTCTAAATAGTTAAATTCCTTAAGAATATTCATGTTTCTACTTCTTCTGTTTTGTTCTTTCGAATATAGATGGCGCCATGGGATTAGTGTTTCTTTAAAAATTTGCTGATTTCCTTTTTTAAAAAGAAAGTTAGCGTGGGTTTGTGAATACGTGAGGACATTTGATTCTCTTTTTTCTGTATTCTAGGTATAGGGTTAGTTTATATTTATGATGGCTAATTTTAAAAAGCCATATGGCTGATATTTTTAAATAAATCTCATTAGCATTTTTATATTTGTGTTTCGTTTTCCCTCTTTCTTTCGAAATAATGCTTTTTGATGTACAGATCGAAAATTAGGGGATCAAAAATTTCGCACTGAGAGAAGCTATATTTGGCGTAATGCAAGCTTCTTACAGAAAATTTCCCAATTATTATTTTAAATCCATTTCAAATAAAGTCCTTAGCCCTTGAAAAAAATGGACTAGAATGAATTCCTTGTTTGTTTTCTTCGATTACCTCTGAGTTTATATTTGTTTTTTGACTTTCTTTGTATGATATTGATTTCCAGAGTTGAAGTTAAGTTTACGAGAATATTGGAATTAATGCGAAAAGTTCAGTTTTCCTTAGAAATTATGAGTAATGCATGTTTAATTCCAAAAAGGTAGTTTTGTATAGTTTTAAAAATTCATACTATTTACTGTTAAAACATGAGTGAGAACTGAATTTTTAATATTAGTAACCTTTTTGCTTTTTGAAATTTTTTATCCTAACTTTTAATTATATCTCCTACTTTGTTCACCATTTTGATATTTATAATTATCCGTGCATGTGTAATTTTTTGTGCAGAAAATTTCAAGCAATGAAAATACATTTTTTTTTTTTCATTTTTCATTAAGGAAGCATATTTTAATGATTTTTTTTAAAATTTTGAAATAATGGATTGTTTTTCTCTGCAGTGAAACTCGGTTTCTTTTGAATAGCTATTTTTAATGAGAAAATTAATAATTTCATATCTCATAAAAGACTTTTATAAAAAAGGAATTACTTTTATTGAAATAAACTGCAATTCGACCGTGAGAGGAAATTTTGAGTTTTCAAAAAATCTCATTGTTCAGATGAGCAATTTTACTGAAATAAAACCTTAACATCTTTATTATTTTTACAGTTAAGGAGACTAATAAGTAAGGTTTTGCTTGCCTTTGGGCTTTCTTATTTTTTCAAAGTCAAAATAATTCAGGCTTGACTTTCCTGATTTATTTCAATACTAAGAAAAAATATGTTTCGTGCAAAAAAAATGTGATAACATGTTCCTTTTGTGTAATTTCCTATTGAATGCTTTATAAAAAATAAGTATATGGTATGCGAACTTAAGAGCCTGTTGTTAAGTCTGTACCCCAGAGGTAAGCTGTCTTATGCCAATTTTGCTGATTTTGATGTTTTAATCGCGTCTGCATTATCCTGACCACATCTTCGGATGGACAAAGTGTCTAGGTCTAAGTCGCAAAGAACAAAAGGTAACCGGTCTGAAAAAATAAATTGCGTATTTAAATACAACATGTTCTGGAACTTCTTTTGGCTGTCCTATAAAATGTTAATATTTTTTTAAAAAAAAATTAAGGTATAAGCTTTTATTTATGCGAAAAAATGAACACAAGAGTTGAAAATGATTTTTCTGATTACAATAAAATGCATGGTTCGAATAAAAGCGTGTGCGCCTTATACAGGGTGTTTCAAAAATATCTGGCAAAATTGAAAGGGTTGTTCAGGAATACGATAAGATTCTAAATCACCTAGGAACATGGGTGCGAGAACGCCATCTAGAGGCAGCAGATGGCATTTAAAATAATACAACGCTGGCCACAATGTTGCTACCTTTTTAAATCTTAAAGGTATTGAACTGGAATTTTTGTATAAGTTGCCCTCTATATCTGGCTCTGAAGTTGTTAAAGGAAAATTAGGCTACCTTTAGCGCATGCGCAGTGAAATTTAATTAATACAAATGCTCATACCTTCTCCAATATTCAAAATATTTACTTCAAAATTTAGACAATGCTACTCTAGAATATTGTCACATTTCTTGTAAGTTTCATACTATTTGGTTGAGAAGCTCCAAGTGATAAGCAGAAAACATTCGAAAAATTTGGGATTTTTTTAAAGAAACCTTTATATCATTCCGAAAGTGAACTTTCATAAAAAAAAATCCTCTGTGCAATAATTCTCATCACTGAATTCACTTCCTGTTTCGTTTAGAAGTTTTGAAGATCTTGGTCATAACGAGGATCAGAAGGTTTGATGATATTCAGAGGACCTGGTATCAGTGACATTCTCTAAGCCTTTCACAAGATTGGAGCACTGACAGGGAGGTGAGGCCAGCCAGCACGCGCGGAAAAAAATACCTGAAATATGGAAAAAAGCAGGCGCCGAAACTTCAAGAAAATGTACACGTGATAGTAAGATCATAAAATGAGAAGCTACAAGACAAGTGCATTGACTTGAACTTAAAATAGTGTAGGGATGATGGGTAAACCATTCTTAGCGGTCTGTGAGACCGCACATCCCCAGTTGAGGGTTAATCTAATCTCGAATGAACTATGATTAGCTTTTGGTCCTTATGTCTAATTTTATTGAAGAGAGAGTGAAAAATATTTCTGGAACTTTCCAATCTTTGGATTCAATATAATTACCATTCTCCATGTAGTACCTACTAAATTAAAATATATACTGAGAGCAGCAACAATATAGTTTTTAAAAATAGCATACGTATAATGATATTCCTGTAGGCGAAGTGTGGCACAAACGAAACAGCAAGAAAAATTTTCAAAATCCTCCTTACAAATCCAAGAATAAAAGTCTCTTGGGTTAAAGCGCATGCTGGCAATATAGGCAATGAGAGATCAGACCAACTGGCAAAAGACGCAACACAACACGGGCATTCCTATTCACATACTAAGCTTCCTGAACCGCACATAAAAGGCTTCCTCCGGAAGAGCATGTTTGAGGAGTGGCAAACCTCATGGAAGAATGGCGATACAGGCAGAAAAATCTATAACATCATGCCCTCAGTTAGTCTCCGTCCCACTAACTGGATTAGAGAAGATGTTATGTTCTTCTCTCAACATGGACCTTTCCTTGCCTATCTCAAAAGTTTTCGCCTGTATGACAGCGATTATTTCAGTTGTGGTGGTATTGGCACGGCACTTCACTGTGCCACGTAGTATTTATACATTGCCTTGGCACATGAGAAGCCAGCGCCAAACTTCGAACAAGAATGGCTGAAAAGAGTCGCCAATAACCTCGTCTCGAGGCATAAAATTCGTGGGATTGTCAAATTCATAAGCGAAAACAGGGATCTTTTCCGGCCTCCCTAGCCTTCAACTTAACAGCGAGCTGAACTAAGTAGCTCAATTACCGGACATTCCCCCCTTCAGAAAAAGAAATGTATAACAACATCTAAAGAAAAGAAGACTATTACGAACTAATAGTGTAAAAGTGAAAATGCCTGTGCTATAACATAGTGTATAAATTTTCTTCTTTTTGTTTAATTTGTTTTCCTTTTTTCTTAAATAAAATTCCCGTGTCTTGCCCAACAAACCGTTCAGTGACCGGTCTTGTCACCGGTACGGGAGTAAGAGACGGCGTTCTGTTCTGTAGGTGAAGTGTAGATCATCTTGAAAAGTTGTAGGAAGTCGTAGAACTGAAAAATACTTTATTTCAGTTTATATTTTATTAAATAACACTATGTATAAAATTAAAAAATAGATAAACATTGCCTGTAGATGTCCATGACGGAAATTCTTACGCGCCGAGCGCTCGCCTTACCAGTAAAAAGCTACATTTTAAAAGAGAAAGTTACAACATCTCGGAGAACTTAAGTAATACTTTCGAGAAAGGGGAAGTACCGAACGCTACATTCGGTTTAATCCGAACTTCCTCCAGTTTAACAGGCAGTTATTCTTACGCTGGAATTTAAATAGAAATAATAAGTTATAAATTTTAAGTTAAGAACTGGTTTTAAAAATAGGAAAGTTTTAAATCAGGTTATCAACTGCTGGATATACTAAAAAATGTTGCAGAAACGAATAGCAGGAAGGAAGCCCAAGAATAAGTAAGAATTTATCTTTGGATGAAAACATTTCAATGGGAAACACACATGCAAAGGCACTGGAAATTTCATCGTCAACATCAAGTGAAAACACTCCTAAACAAGGAAGATCTGCTGTCCCTATCCCTTTAAAAGAAATAAGATTCGATATAACAAGCCATGGATGACAAATTTGCATGAAAATGCAGTTTTCCGGGATGAAAATCTAGGAGTAGAATCAAGTGCACGAATTACAAAATGTATCTATGTATACTAACAAACATTCGTTTCCTGAAATTTCATTCGAATTAAGATTTAATAAATTGATAAAATAATAAATTATATTTTGTTCATTTAATAAGATTCTACAATCAAAAATGTCATGTTTTTATTGTATAACCTATAAAATTCTTAATAAATTGTAGAGGATACTTTTACTTATTTAAGTCCTGAGCCATGGCGGCTCGTGCGTAAGAGCTGCAGTTCCCTTGAAATTATTTTAAAAGATTGTATTTTCCTTTTTATTCTAATTGGCTTGCTTTCCCACTTTGAGAATTCAGTGATCAACGAAAATGGCAAAAAGTAATCAAGAATCTAAAAAGAAGACGGAAAATCAATCAAGAATTAAGCGCGAGACAGAGCTGCATCAAGTTTTACCCCTCCTACGGATCCGATATTAACTCAAAGAGCAAAGCCAAGCGGAGAAAAACAACTCTTTCTCCCCTTGAAATTGCATTCATTTGAGTTGCATTTTTCCCAGCTCTCATTTGGCGCCGACTTCCACATTTGGCTCTTTTTCGCTTTTTCTCAGTAGTTCAATCGTTAAGTCGTTTGTTAAATCCAATTCTGAAGGAATTGTAATTTTTTGCTTCTTTATGTTTTTTCCGGTGCTGATTACGACTCTGAGGTTTGCCGCCAATAAATTTAGTTGAAATTATAGTCGTAGCCAAAAAACATAGAAAAGAATGGTTCTCCATTTTTTTGCTAATAACTCAAAAACAATCAATTTTTAGTATATCATCATTATATACCAAAATAATCAGCACACAATTTTCTACAAGTTAGGTCTATAAAACTTTTGCAACACTGCTTGTTTCAGAGCTGACGAGCCTCCACTGGTCCTGAGGTACACAAATGTGGACCTTAAAATTATGGGGCTGAAAGTTGTTTCATCAACTAACTTTCTTTCTAGGTATTATTCAGACCTAACAAAGGTAAAAAAAAATGAAATTCAATTTCTTATTCACATTTTAAACCAGCGGGAGTGATCTCCCCTAAACTTTCTCGTGAACTCCTAACAATGTAGAGAAAAAAAATAAGCTAAAAGGCAGTGAAACGAACAGGAACCCCAAATGCAGTGGAGAAAAAAATAAACGTCATACCACGATTTCGGAAGGTCGTCCAACGCCGAAGTGGAATTAGAAGCTGGCTTGATTACCAAAGGGCTGGGTGTAAGATAAAACCAGTACGCATGCGCGTGGGGATAGCGGATTGGTTTCAATGGTAAATTATACAGGCCGACAGACAGTCAACCCCTTGACGGATTTGGCCCAAAATTTTATACGGACCTACATTCATGACGATAAAACTGTGTACCAAATTTTATCCATCTAGCTATTCAAGTTTTTGAGTTATACTGTTCACATGACTTCGGACATACAGACAGACAGACTTCCCGTTGACGGATTTTGTTTAAAATTTGATAGAAACCTAAAAATTATGTTTAAAGACCACATACCAAATTTCATCCCCGTAGCTCTAATAGTTTTCGAATTATCGTGTTCACAGACACACAGACAGACATAATTTCAACATTGTGTTTTTCGGACTCAGGGAGGTCTAAAACGTGGAGATTCGTCAAAATCTCGAGTTCGAATTTTTTAACGATTACAATACTTTCTCTTTGTATACTTCGTATACGAGAAAGTAAAAATTAGGACTGAAGAGGATTATGCGTTTTTAGAAGTTCCGAAGTCCAAATTCAGCTGTACAGTTAAATCCTCATTTGGCTGCGTCATACATGAGGTATGCATCTAATAAAACAAGCAGTTTTCATAAGTCTTGCTTTTCAAATGCAATACATCAATTAATAAAATAAAGTGCTTTGATTAATTTTGATTTTATTGTGAAACATTCTATTTACAAAGAATTCTATTCATTTCTCTTAAAATTTTCTGCTTCCATTATATTTATTTCAGTAATTCTGAATTTTCTTTATGGAACATTATATTTACGAAACTCCTTTTCTCCAAATAATTAACAAAGTTGTCTTTATGAGTAAATGAAGGGCAAAAACGAATTACATTTCGACACTGCAAAAGAAGAAATTATAAATAAATATTGTTTTCTTTATGACTCTAGGACAACGCTTCCTATGAGCGATATCTCCCAGAGATTTAGGCAGATATCACTTCCTTATGTGAACTGAAAATTGGACCTTAATGAAATCATTAAGCATTCTTTCGAAACTGTTACTTTAATTATTACTCCCGCCAATTCAACATTGAAAGAGCTAGGAAAACAAAATTTTTAATGAGTTTTGTATATTGTTTTAGCGAATGAGATTATAGGAAAGAATGCCAAATTTTATATAAGGGTTTTTTAACTCTTAATCACTTTCGCTTGTGTATTTTATGCACCATTGCAGCTTTAACGGTCTCTGTTTTAATTCTGCTTCTCCCTTAAACTTTTCCTAGAAACGTAGCACAAGTATTAACATAGCACTAGTAAAAATTCACAACAGACTACCAATAAATCTCCACACAGCGCTCAAAGGCTTCTTGTTAGCTCACCAGCTTGCTTGCTGATCAAAATCCAACTCCTTTCTCTTGGCTTGAGAGCTTGCCTTTATACTTTTCAACAGGGAGTGTCTTCATTACGTAGGAAGTGACGTAATCTCTAGAAAGTTCATGAAACCAGTAGAAATAGGTTGAAAGTTCGAGGTCCTTCTAGAAAATTCAATCTGTCGCCAAAGTCGCCAAATTTATCGCCAAGTCGCCAAGATTAGCATATCAGGGAAACTACTTCATAGCTTTGTAACAGTATCATTATGGCTCTCGAAACAATGAAGAAACCTATACTCAATAAGTACTCTTTAGCTCTAACTGGATCTTTTTGTATTTTAACCCTTTGCGGACAGGTACGGCGTGTAGAGTGCGCCAATGTGTATTTATCATAAGCTGAATAAAAATTATCGAAACTAGACAGCTCGCCACCCGTCTAACCTCGTATTAACATTCATCCCACTTGTCTCGATAGTTCCCACTGACAATGAATCAGTCAATTCGGTCTGATCGGACTTGAAAGTGCATGGAACGCTCGCCATAACCCTATCCGGCTGCATATTTACAAACCCTACCCTGATAGAACTGAGGCAGGAAATCGGCCAATACCGTTGGCTACGAGGGGCAGTGACGTCGTGTTCAGCTCTCGCACGCAGCGTACGGCAATCATAACAAAACAAGAGTAGCCCTACTTTTCTCCGTTTTCACACAGTTGAGCACAGAAAACATTCTTCCGTGGGTTGTAATATTTTTAAAAATGAAATTATTTTTTAATATATCATAAAAAATAAAACATCCCACACTGTAAGAAATTATACTAATGAAAAGTCTAATGATAACAACTTTGTTTGAAGGTTATTAACTAACAGGTTAATGTTGTTGGGTTTTTTTGGCGTCATTCCAGTGAAAATAGTTCATTTGATGTTTCAAAGTCAACTAATCTAACTATAATTAATGCCAAATACTAGTAAAATTGTTAATTATTATTATTAAGGCCAATAATAATAAAAGAAACAAAATGATAATCGCTAGACTAAACGCTACGTAGGTGCGTATCGTTGAACAAAATTCGCGCAACGGAAACCTAAACTAATTCAAAGTCCACATTCAATCGTTTGTTTTGTTATAATTTCCGTACGAGAACAAAGAACGACGTCATTGGCTCTCGGCGAAGCGAGCCAATCATATTGTCCGATTTCCTGCCTCAGTTCTATCAGGGTAGGGTTTGTAAATATGCTATCCGGCTACTACGAAACGGCGGGAAATTATCTTTACAGAGCAATATTCGGCTGTTTTTGAAGAATTAAGCAAGAAAACAGCAGCTGAGGTCGAATCTGATGCATTATAACTCTATGGAGAAGTGACTGAGTACATCCATTTTAAAACTGATTCTGAGACTAACTTGGAGAACAATCCAGTTCACGAAGAATATAGAGACTCAAACTCGAACACAAATGTTTGTATCATCCATCCATTCAATCTGTAATTTTATTATACCCTAAAAATAAAGTTATGTGTAGTTAAATAAGGCTCGAGTTGGAACAAACGGGATGACGCATAAAGTGCGCCACCTGATCTCACTATTCTAAAAAGTTACCTGTGCGCAAAGGGTCAATGAACGATTAAAGTTGTATAACTGTTTAATCCAGAGGCGACTTATTTCTTCTAGCCCCTTCAAAACCCGCGACTTTTTGGAAGGAAGCGACATAAATTGCACTCTCCCAATCTGGGTGGTCATTTACTTCTCCACCTACCCATGTTATAACTTTCCCTTAATGTGCACGAAAATGAGTTGTAGTTAGCAAGGAAAATTGCCCCCTTCCCTACAACGCGCTTATCTCCTAAACGATCTCAAAAATTCACCTCCCCTCAAAAGAAGCCAACCGCCTCACACTGGCCTTCGCAGCTGTTAATGGGTGATTTTTAGACCTTCAGGTACCTCCTAGTTCGGTGTGAGAGGGTTAATGTCTAACTAAAATATTTCTATTGCCTCTTGCTTTGTTATTTTATCACAATTGTATCTAAATTTATAAATCTGCCAATCTTCAATACTCATTCCACAAATTTATATTATTGTGTAATATTGTCATAAACGCCTATTTTAAGTGTTTTTTATTTATTGTAACGTATAGTTTGTGCTTTCGATATAAAACTAATCTTATAAAATGTTAATCATTTCACCAAGAAATTTAGAATTATATGGTTCACAAAATAACCGCGCGGGAAATTTTACTGTGTGAATTGGCGCAAGTAGGTAAGGGTTAAATGTAACATATACAAAGCCTGTAACGACGGGAATATTTTCAGTGTAGCCATCACATGTCAGCGTGGGCGAGCTGACAAAACGACGAAACTGAGCAAAAACCGCGAATTTCCAAAGACAGCTTTGCTACGTACACAATCACAAACAAGCCATCACTCCGCCCTGCCTCAGCATCCGGGTCTACGTTGAATAACCAGCCGCCACGACTTCATTGGGCTCTGTGACCTGCATAACAGCCCCCATTTCGAGTGGCTCATGCGGCGACTGCCTTCTTACCAGGGTACGGCCCGTCACCGGAGATGGACCCTAAGAGCCCCACGACCATTACCGCACCCACCAGGGAATCGAGAACCCGCTTACTTATCAGGCGGCTTCTTATCATTGAGCTCGAGGTGCTCCATAGTGGGATTTGCTGCATACAGAAAACATTTGTAAGAGCAGAGTTGTCTGATGGACATGTCACAGACCTTTCAAGCAAGTATAGAGCGGTTTTATTCGATTTGTGATCAAGAAAGATGTGACGCAAGTAAAATTTGTCATCGAATGCAGGTGGATGTACGGAAAAGCCGAGCTTCAAACGAAGCCCTGTGATCAAGCGGCGTACCTTGTTTCCGAGTAGGCGATAAAGTACGGCGGACCATCCTTCCCTCAACACAGTGCGTTTTTTACAGAACCTTCGATGGGCCATTTAAAAGAAGCGGCAAAGCAAAATGTCACTAGGTGCGATTTTGCTTCCGAATAACGCAAGGCCGCACATTGACAAAGCAACAAACTATAAGATGTATGCTTTCCCCTGGGAAATATTGAATCACCTGCCTTACACTCCGGATCTATCACCTTGTGATTAATACCTGTTTAATTCGCTAAAGACGATCCTGGAATGTCGGCTTCTCACTTGCAATCAAGCGTTGCATGATGATATGTAAAAGAGTTTCTATCATCAACCTTAGTCCTTCTTCCTTCTTCCCAGAAGGTATCTTAAAACTTGTGCCTCATTGGGACATTTTCTTGAACGATGGGGGTGATTATCTATAGGCTCTCTCGAAGCTTTATGAGAATTCTTTTCGATTGCTGCTGTTTCATTTTCCAATAAAGTTTCAATAACTTTTTAGACACATGCCTATGTTTCATTCGAACGACTCTTATATACGTCACCTGGGGCTAGATAAAGTCATCACAAAATTAAAATTGAAAATTTATTACTAATTGTCAATATTTCGGTTTTTCATTGTCATAGTGGTCCTGAATTTCTACATAAATATACTTTGAAAATAATTCTTCTTGGGGAAAAGCATTATTAATAATCTAATTTAAATTAGAACAATGTCAAAAAGTTCGAAAAATAATATTAAAACATTTTTAAAAACTAGAAACTGGAAATACAAATCTAAATACCCTGATATTATTGATCTTCTTAACAAGGAACTTTCTAAATAGATGAAGCGTTTTAATTCAGAAACTGTTTATAATCCAAAAGCAAGGAGTGTTTTTGGGGGCTTCTGTTAAAATTCTCGACTTTCTTTTAGAAGCTTTAAAACCTTCTATGAAGTGTTCTATGAATTCTCTACAGCGATGGTATTTGATTATATCATTATAGTAGACACAAGAAATGCTGGAAGTTAAGAAAAGATGAATGTTGTTAATTTGTTTATATTTAACCCTCCCAGCGGCGGAGACGTCTTTTTCCGTCTTTCACGCTCAATTCAAAAGCGGACAATCCTTATTTATGTGTATATTTTTTTAAACATCCGTGTATAAAGTATTTTTAAGGTTTCTGAGATATGATTAAATGCAAAATAAGCTAGTTCATTCACTTTAAAAGCTAAGATATCTAACCTTAAAACTATAATAACAAAATAATTCGACGCTAGGAGGGTTAATACCAGCAGCAAAAATTTTCCTGATTTCCTCGGAAGCCTATTCTCTTTCTATAGCTAAAGTAAAAGAAATATATTTAATTCACTTTAAATCATATATCATGATAGTCAGATTTTCCATCACAGCCATTGTCAGTTTTCTAATGATTGGCAGCATCTAATGCTTTAGCGCCTAACGTTGACGTTAGGTGGTGTTATAAAAAAGAGCATTAACAAAAATTCCAGGTTGCACTCATTAATCACTTGAAAAATAACTGTCATAGACTTTTGATATTAACTACGCCGATCGAACACACCTTAAAAGTTATAAAGTTTGGCAGGAGTTGACGGGAAGAAAAATTTTGAAAATGCATGCTGCAAATATTTTGGATAGAAAGAAAACATGAATAAAATGCTTGAACTCCACCAAACATGGATGAGAAAAGAAAGGTGCACGAAAGAATTAATTAAATTAATTAAATTAAATTAAAAATTAATTAAAATCACATAGTAGACTCATCTTGGGTGGAAGATTAACAAATTAAAAAAAAGCGCTGGGATTGAGGGGCGCAGACTTACATATCTTACTCAACTGTGACTTTCTGTGGCTAAAATTGTATGGCCTATGCTCTATGACCTTTCTCTGTTAAATTAAACTAAAACCAAATCTGTATGCTATTTTGTTGCGGAGCTATAAGCGTTTAACTTTAGCACAAAACTTGACGTAATTCAACAATTATTGAGTAATACTTCTAGCGATCGATGAATGAATTGCCTTATTCTGCGTGCGCGCGCATCGGTCGCTATGACGTCATCGAACTTTTTCGTGATTTTCACCATCTTTGCAGCTCAAAAAAACCGTAATTCTAAATTCTGAATTTTTTTTGCAATCTTCAATGTACATTTTTCTCTGTTAAATGTTTTCTCTGTAAAATCATCAATCCCGTGCTAACTCTTGTTCCAACGAATCAAATAAATATAAATCACTTGAAATAACTAAAATATATTAAAAATTAAGTATTTATATGAGAATTTTAGAAACCTTAAAAATTTCAACTTTTTTAAATTTTAAAATAATTGTTATTGCCAAAATGAATTTTTTATTCAGAATCTATTTATTAATATAATCTAAAAAGTATTATTATTACTGTTAAAATTTATCTCATTATTACTGTCTCCCAAAAAAGTTTTTCAAAAGGGTACTGTGTAGCCTTAAAGATTCAGTTTTAAAGGCTGATCAGGAAGAAAGATAATTTTTATTTTTTATTTTAAGATACTCAGTGCATTAATGTGGATGATCAGAGTGTTGATACAGATGTGTTAATATCTGGTAATTACGCTGCTGACAATAAAAAATTTCATTAAATAAATGTTAAATTAATTCTCATTAATATTTTTTAAACTAAGTAGAGAATTTAAAAAAATGTAACCATACCCGTAATGTTTCGACCCATGATTTCGGAACACGGACTTTTGAGAAACCTATCAACCAAACTAGATATTGATGTCTATTAAATAAATAGGGTTAAATGCCTTCTTATTGGTATAGTATTTCCATTTCCGGTACTCGGGCCGATCAGTTTTCATTAAAGTGTTAAGCACATACAAGCCGACGGAGTTCTATTCACTGTTCAAACAGAAATAGTTTATGCAAAGCTCATCCAGAAAGAAAGTACCGCTTGGGTATTAAAAACGATTAGCAATTTGTTTTCATTTGTATTTTATTACAGAAAAATCTACACACCCTGAACTACTTTCCGACATATTCACCATTAGAATTAAGACATATGCCATATCTTGGCACTAATTGCAAAAAATCCGCTTCGTAGAATTCGGCCGACAGCGACCTGAACCATTACTGGACGTTTACCTTGACCTCATCATCACATCGGGCGAGAAATTTCTTGAGATGAGAAATCAAATTGAAGTCGGATGGAGCTAGGCCCGGACTGTGTCAGAATTGTTCCCATCGAAATGAATCAAGCAGCGTCATCGTTACGCGTGCGGTTTTCTGTCGCGCGTTTTCAGGCACGAACACAATACCAGAAATCAGTAGTGCACGCCTTTTGTTCTGTATCGCGCGCCATAACTTCTTAAATGTCTCACAGTAAGATGCAGTGTTTTTTGTTATGCCTCGTTCCATCCAGTCCACTAACAAAATCCCTTTACACTCCCAAAACACGCTGAACATGACTTTTTGAAGAAAGAGGTGGCTTCGCTTTCTTGGGTGTCGGGGAACCAGTAAGCCGCCTTTCCAGTGACTGTCGTTTCGTTTCAGGTGTCTCACAACAAATCCATGTTTAATCGCCAGTGACATTCCATTCCAAAGCATCTTTTCCTTCTGTCGCATAACACTGCAAAAACTCCAAGGCTGCTCCAATGCGTTTCCGTTTTTGAACGACAGTTAAAGTTTTCGGTACCCATCGCGAGCACAATTTTTTATAGTGCAAATGTTCAGTCACAATTTCGTGTAATAAAGATCGTGAAATGTTTTAAAAATTCATTGACAAATCGTGAATCGTCTATTGGAACTTACATTTTCGTCGATGCGGCGTACCAATTATTCGGTGATCAACGACTGACGTCCACTGCGCTCCTCGACGTGGACGTTTTCTCTTCCTTCGTTAAACCTCCTAACCCACTTTCTCACCATACCTTCACTCATCCCGTTCTCTCCGTAAATTTCACTTATCTGACGTTAAATTTCATAAGGTCGAACATTTCTAGCATTCAAAAACTTCATAATGGCTTTTATTTCACACCTGGCGGGCCGATCGATTGTTTTAAATATGATTACCGACAAACAATGACTTCAAACGATAACGTAAGCAAACAAATTGGCTAGGCTAATTCGTTCTCGAGTTGAAGGATGTAACTACGCATGCGCGATCTTCGTGCTGTATTATGAGCTGGAGATATGCGCAAACGGTACTTACTTTCTGGATGAACTTAGTACAGTGACCTCTCACTTATATGCGCGTTTTTCTCGCGGTCCTGGCCAGGGATATAGGAAAACAATGATAACTCTTATTCATTTATTCGCTGCACTAAAAAAGCACCTCTCGCTTATGCCCGATTGTAAAAATTTTCTTAGTTCAAAAAGTTTTTTTCTAGAAGATTTTTTCTAGAGTTTTTTTCTAGAGTTTTTTTCAAAAAGTAGATTCCTAGAAGCAGAATAAAAAGCTTTTGTTCTGCTTCTAGGAATGCATTCCCTTGCCCTTCCTCTATTCTTCAGATTCCAGGAACATATTCCTCTAACTTATACACAGGGGTGTACGAGGGGGTTCTTGTGATTGACGTCAGTAAAAGTCGCATTTATACAGCAGCCAATTAGAGAAGTCAGTATTTTATGTACCACGTGGCATTGATCGCTAACAAAAGAAGCACCTGTGGAGTTTTGGTTATGGTTAAATGGTTACGTTTTAAAATGGCGAGAAGAACGAAATTGTCGCTTTCGTTGAAAATGGATGTTGTTAAAAAATTCGAAGAAAATCCTTGCACCTCGAAAAAAGTTTTAGCGGAGCATTTTAATATCCCAGAATCGACAATGAGAGAGATTTTTAAAAATCGGGAGCATTTCCATTTTCTTTGTGTTCTTAAAAAAATAATTAACGGAAATTATACACGTATTTGCATTTTGAAACATCTTATTTTCATTTTTCAGTACTATATGCATAGTATCAATTAACAATACATGTACACTGTATTGATGTTTCAGTTTTAAGCTCCCTTTTGTGGTTTTTCACTTATGCGCGTTTTTTTTCTGTTAGCTTTGCTACAAATACTGATCGCCAAAATGTTATTTTTGATCAACCTTTTTCGGATCATGGTTATTGTTAGACGAGATCTAACATTAATCAATCAGAAAAGCAAACCAGTTTGGGTTTATGCTAAATAGCTTCTATAAACGTCACATCTTTTACCAATATAAATACGGTTAGAATTGTGATAACGTTGGTTACAGTAATGTGTAGTAGTATTATTAGAAATGACGAACTACTATTATAATCGCCCTTCTGCTGACCCCGGCAAATTCTATTTCGTAAGTATGTTTAATCGAAGATTAAGATTAAATCTGTTGTATTTATATATACTTATATTTTTATCATCGAATAAAGATGTCTATTTTAACTATTATTAGTCGTCGTCAATTATCTTGTCATTGTCATGAATGCATCTAAATATAAATTAAGTAAATTAACTGGTAACTGTATAAATTAAGTAATTTAACACAACTAAAAATTAAATCAAAGAACACAAAAAAGAAAAAAACAGGATGGAAAGTAAAACAAAAATGAAACCTAGGAGAAGGTTGTCAATAACTCATTACAATTCAAAACCCTTAAAACCTAAAAGGAAACAATCGTCAATTATTAAAAATCAAATTATAAGTAATAATAAATATGTATAATGTAATTAGGGTAGACCGGGACTAGTTGGGCCGTTTTTTCTTCTAAGAATTTTCAAAAAATTACAATTCAACATTTTAAATTTTTTTTAATGCAAACACACCTTCAGGAAGAATTCACCATAATAGCATTTGAAAATATTAACTATTAATATTAATTTAGAAGCTGAAACTGATACCAAGTCGCGGGGCCCAACCTGCCCGGACAACGGGGTAAGTTGGGCCACAACACGGGGTAAGTTGGGCCACATCACTTATTTAATATTCTGGCAAGGTAGAATTGAAGAAACATAAAATAAACTTACCACATTTTCATTTACTGCGAAGGATAACACAAGATACCTTAACTCTCTGAACCCGACCAGAGTGAAAATTCCATTGCCTCAAAACCTGGAGTGAAGTTTCGCTCACAAAAACAGAATCGAATCGTCACGTTCTTTACAGAAATTCCAAGAGATGGACACCTGTGGTTGCCCGATCAATTGTCAACAAAGAAAAGAAACTACATTTTTCCTAAAAAAAATCACCGAGGCGCCCGAAACCGCCCGAGTTCAATTTCTGTCGAACGGGCGGTTTGAGGCGGGATAAGGCTCATAGGGTTAAAGGAAAATATCTTTCATACACCATTCCTTGATGAAGCCATAAAATTATAAAATTGTAAAATTATGCGAAATAAAAAACCAAGAATTGAAACTACAAAATTAATAAGTTTTATGTTAAAAGAATTCATCGTTACAATTTACATTTAATACACACATAAAATACTGTTTTGCCAGTAATACACGATTCATGTGCCCAGCATTTACACACGATACACTGAACCCACTGTTCTCCTGGTTTACTACTTTTAAATGGTTTTTTACAGCAAAGACATAAGTCATCCAGTTCCTCCTCGTTCACTGCATGTTGTTTGCTTTTTCGTTGTGGCTTGGGTTTCTTCGTGCTTTTTTGTTTTTCAGAAAGGAGTTTCTTTTTATAATTTTCTTCCCTTTTTTTTCAGAAAATTTTCTTTTTTCTCTTTCGCTTTTGTTTGCTCGTCCCTCAATGCTTTTTTGACTGGTGTGTCAGTCAATATAGCAGATTTTCTTTTTCTCTTTCGCTGCAAATTTTTTCTGGGTTGTGCCTTCAGAAAAGGCCTAACATCCTCAGGAGAAGGACAATCATTTTCCTGAAGGCTTTTATTTGAGGTTTGGTTCATCCCAGATGGCCCTGGAAGAGGAATAGGTGGCAACGCTGGAGCAGTAACTATAGTGTGTTCAGTTGTAGAATGTGGGCAAGGTCTATCCGTGATGTATGATGGCATGAAGTCAGCATCCGTAAAAATATCCTTATTTAGCGAAAAAATACCTGTCTTCCTGAATCCAGCCGTAATATGTAATGGTGTTGCTGCCAGTGGTAGGGCAGTTTTCACGATTCCAGGAATATCGTATATCGTCATTGGACGCTTATTAGTCGTCATCCAATCATCGCAAGCTGGGTTGATGTATTTTTTAATGGGCCATTCACACTTCTATCTAAAGGTTGTAGCCTATGGCTACAATGAGGTGGAAACGACAAAAGTGTGATACCATGATTTTTGCAATAGTCGAGGACATCGGAAGAGAGATGGGAATTGTGATTATCGATGAGCACTAAACAAGGATTTTCTTTCGAGCATTTGACATTGCAAACAAAGTGTTTCATATATTTTAAAAAGCTGGATTCTGTCATCCATCCAGATGGATGGGCGTCGCCATCACATCCAAATGGACCATCTCGAACAAAATGAGCAGGATACTTTTTCCTTGGGAATATAAAATACGGGGGTACACTATTCCCTGTTGCATTAACTGCAAATGCCATTGTTACAAGGGACCCTCTCTCCGAAGATGTCATTCTTCCAATTTGAGAGAAGCCCCGTCGAGCTACAATTTTGTTTGGATTTTGAACTGTTGTAACTCCAGTCTCGTCGACATTCCAAATGTCAGCAGGATCCACATTTAGGCGATTTAAAACTTCGCAAAGGTTCTCAAAAAAATAAATCAACATTATGTTCCTTAAAGCTAGTTGCACGTGAAATGCTTGTGGCTTGAGGTGACCGTATTGAAAGCTTCGGATGCCTTTTCAAAAATGCAGATAACCAGTCCGATCCTGCCATTTCATGTTCAGTCCAGGACTTTGGAATATTTATTTTACAAGCAACAGCATATGTATAAGCGAATCTTTTAACTTCCTTTGGAGACAGTCCAAAATAAATGTCGGATGCTTTCATAAGGTATTGCTGAAGCATATCTTCTTGCTTGCATTCAAAAATCTGCAAAAAAAGCACATTAGTTCCTTAATACTTTAAAAACATTATTCGAAGATCGGCACAAACATTGTTCCTATCAACGGCGTAATCAGCTGGTGTGGCGTGGAAGTTTGGAAAGGGAGAGCCAGCACAGGTGTCACCCTCGTTATCAGACCGCGGTTCAAAATTACCAGGTCCATCACAAAATAAACCTCGTGTTGCTTCTCAGCGAAATGTTAATATAACTAAAATATTCTAAAAAGCATAGATAATTTTGAAAAAGTTCCTTACCTGTCGTGGTTTTGCGTAGCCAAATTCGACCCAGGGATTGGCAATATTTGACTTTGAAACTGGCGCTTCAGATGATGGCTGGACTTCAGGCACAGTGATGATTGCAGTTTTCTCTATAGGTCCCGGTAAATCCGAAACTGAAGAAGGCAGTACTGAAGACTGATCTGTAGACTTAACAAGCTCTTCATATTTATTGCAGTACCTTGTCAATGTATTTCGATGAATTCCGTACTGCTGAGCAACTCCCCTGATTGATTTGTTGTTCAGCTTCACTTCTAAAATAGCAGCTCTCATAGTTTCAGAAGAAGCATTGCCTCTCTATCCGTTTTCCTCACATAATGGCGAACCATCTTAGCAGATAGTCCTACAAGAGAAACAAAATAGCATGAAGTGATTATCACAAAAAATTCTTCCATATTATTATATTTAAGGCAGATAAATAATAATATTAATATAATAATAATATAAATAATATTAATTTAAATAACACAGTTGTGTTATTCTACATATTGTAGGTTATATATACAAATCTTGTGCATTTTTAATCAACAAGAACTGAGATACAATTTTTAAATTCATCGTAAAATAATAACAGCGCATTCTGTTGTGCAATTATAATTGAGATGGAATCAGCTTAGATTTTATTAACAATTATCTTGCATTTTAAATTTGGTGCATATCCCATAAATTCAGATATGTTTGCACATCGCACATCATGAAAAACTGTGTATCAGCATCATTTGATTTTACAGTAACATTGAATCATTATAGTTATTCATAATAGACATGCCACATATTAATTCGGTGCAATTCCATCTCAAAATTAAAAGAAAAATTTTAAAAATATTACTAAAACTGAACTTTGAATTCTATATGCATTTCAATTTGAAATATTTTAGCATAATTATTGTCTTTTAACAACAATGGGATATTAGATATGATTTCAATTCGCAAAAGTTTGACCATGATCAATACTTTCTTCCTTTGAATATAGAAGAAATTAAAAAGAATAAGTATACATGAAATTGAGAGAAAGGTTACATAAATCAATTGATTTCGAGACTTCATTCGTTACAATTAGCTTCGGAGATACTACGTGGCACGCTCGCTTGCCATTTCTACATTGTCAACATTCTACGGGCAAGTTGGGCAGCCGGCCGAACGTGCCCCATGCGAAGTGGCCCAACTTACCCCATGTCGCCATTTTTGTTTCCGATGGGTGTACGAATTCGATTTGAAAGTATTTCAGTAAACAAACATGCCTTACAGTAACTATGAACAGTTATCTTTCAGAATATTATTTATAAAAATGGAAATAGTAATGTTCAAACATAGAAAAAAAAGATTATTTATAAGGAAGGATGGATTTTTATTTTTCTTTTATTTGTATAGCATGTAACAATAAGAGTTACGGTGGATTATGAAGATAGCAGAATTAAATTAGAAAGGCAGAGCGTACTTTTTCTTATCTGCGAAAAGAAAGTAAAAGATTCGAAGGAATTTAGTTTAGAATCATAGTCTAAATAGCGTGATTTATCTTGTATGACCAAGAAGATAAATACAGTGGAAGCAAATGTCATTACGACAACAAAATAATAATACAAAAAGAGAACTTCATTTTAAAGCAACCAGAAAGAAGGAAATATATGAACCAATTCCAGAATTCGAAAATTCGTTGTCTAAAATAGGGAAAAGAATGAAGATAACATTACTACGTTGCGGAAAAATTCTATGAACTAAAAATTCTATCCGTTAAATCTGGTGCTACTAGCAGATGTATTTGGCAGCAGGAAAATTAGAAAAGGTTGGTTTCAAGTGTGTCTAGGGTTGAATTTAACTGCAGTCGTGCCAGGTGGACTTTAAAAGAAATATCTGTTACAAATGAGCATGCCAATGAGATTTACAGCCAGTTCTGCTTATTTTGGTCATGACAAAGTAATATTCATATTGCATGTATATGTTACCGTGAAAGACCGAAATTTGGAGAATGTCGACTTTCACCGGTGAATGTCAACATTCACATAGTAATGTCACCGGTGAATGTCAACATTCACATAGTAATGTCACCGGTGAATGTCGAAATTCTCCAGTTTCGGTCTTTCACAGTAACATATATATTTTTTGGATCCAAATTCATATTCATTGGCTGAATGTAAAAATCTTAAAACTTGGAATAATACCGTTTTTTAGGTTCTCAGGTAATACAAAATGGAAAATATTTCTATTTGATGAATAATGGGATATCTATATAACTGAAATAGAAACTCGTAAATAGTTGTATGTATAAAAATCTAACTTTCTCAATAGATTTTCGTCAAATTTTGCTCACAACTATTATGAAGGTAAAGGAATAATTTAGTGAAGTTTCCGCGACAATTTATTAAATAGTTAATCTTTTATTGATTAAAACCTATGTTTCCATGTATAGAAAAGATTATTTTCTACTTAAAAGATTGTATCGTATGCAGGATAAGTACAGATATAACTTCAGAGTTGAAAACCCAATCTTTTTTGTAGTTTTGAAAGTGAATGCTCCAAAAAAACTATTAATTATTAATTATTTTTTAATATTTATAAAAAATATTATTTTATTTTTTATAAATATTAAATTTATTTTAATATTATTTATTATTTTGTTTTAATTATTCTCCAATAAAAATAATAAATAATAATAATCCCGTTGTATAATGAAAAATTCCACTTAAAAGAATGAAAATTTATCCGCTAATTCCATTGCTTAAAAATAACGATTTCGATTAAAGCATCGCATCGAATATAAATTCCAAGCACATTATATCAGTTTGTTGGTTATAGTTATTTTCTCGATTCCGGAGAAATCTCCTAACATTGCGATTTCCTCATAATCCAACGACAATCTCGCGTTTTGTACCAACGTCTATATATCTCCAAAATCATCTTTCTGATATTATAATGAATACTCGTTGCGGTATTATATCAAGAATGACTAGAATATGAATTTATATTTGTTTCTATCCATTTTTTGGCATTTTAGCTCGAGAGAGAATAGGCCTTTCCTTTATTTACGCCGCTACTTAACAAATCTTTTAGGTCTTTGGGAAAAATAAATGCTTCAGCTGTCCAATCGAAATGACTGCCATAATAAAATATAAGTAATTTGGGGAGATTTCATCTACCGTTTAACATAATTTAGCGTCAGATAAATGATTTGGGTTACTTGTTATTGGTATTTTGTTTCCGGAATGGAACAAGAAGCTTAAAAACATGGCTAATCAAATCAGAAATTAATTGTGTATTTCATGCAATTGCTATTAATGAAAGAAAGATTAACAAAAATATTTATAAAGAATGCATATAACTGTGTATTGAAAGTTACCTTTCTCATGACAGCGAAGATTGCTGTAACGGTAGATCAACAAGTACAAATGATCGAAATGTTATTGGTGTTATAAGATCAAATAATCATCAAAAATTTTGACCGTCATATTTACTTTATGAAATTAACAAATATTTTGAAATCTTCAAAATGATATATCCTGCTTACGCTGCTCTCAAATTTGTAGAAATTACTAATTAATTAATTACTTATTACTAAAATAATAGCCCAGATATCTCGATACCCCTCTGACGTCACCAATAATAAAACTCACGCCATAGCACTGCGAGACGTTAAACAGCATTATTTCATTGTTAGAGAACCAAGTTTCAGTAATTTTAAATTTAAAAGAATAATTGTCGTTCCAATTTTAAATTTAATGGCTCTAAAATAGTAAAATAAAATTTGCTATCCATTGATAAAAAATTTATCTCGCTATGATCAATAGTTCCCGAGAAATTTTAAATTATATTAATCCTATATTTCAAATTAATTTCTGTTTTTCAATAGAAAGTAGTAAATTACGCCAGTGGTATATCATGCGCGTGATATAGTTTGGACGCCACGATGCATATAATTATTTAGTACAATTGTGATGATGTAATTTGATAATATTTTTTGGCAACGTTTGACAAGCAGAGAAGTGCTTTGTTTTGAAACTAGTTTTTCTGTCTATCTAGTTTATGTCTACTAGTTTTTTTTTTGATCAAGTGGTTTTTTGAATAAAGAAATATGTAAATAATATGTAAATAAAATATATATATATATATATCCTGTCATAAAACATTATGTTTATTTTATTTGTTTTCAATCAATGTTAAACATTTGTCTCGAATATATATCTATTTAAACACGTCAGATTTCACGAGAAATCTCTCGAATGAAGAGGCAATTTGCACCCCTCATGGCATGACGGGTGATTTTCTAGTTAATAAATAAAAGACTAATTTTATTTAGTTGAAATTTACATGGGTACTCTCTGCACTATGAATATTATATGTGACATCAAAGACAAAACGTCTACATTAGTAGGATTTTCACAGAAAAATTCAACAAGGACAAATGTTTGAAACTTTATTGGTGTTATAAAATAAAATTGTCATTAAAAAAATTTGGCTGGTATATTTATTTTCTGAAATCAACAAGTATCTTGGAATCTACAGAATGATATATTGAACTTACCCCTCTCTCTAATTTGTAGAAATCACTGATTAATTATCAATTAATAAAGACTAATTTTATTTAGTTGAAATGTACATGGTTACTCTCTGCACTATGAATATTACATGTGACATCAAAGACGAAACGTCTACAGTAGTGGGATTTTCACAGAAAAGTTCAACAAGGAAAAATGTTTGAAACTTTATTGGTGTTATAAGATAAAATAATCATTAAAAAATTTGGCCGGTATATTTATTTTATGAAATCAACAAATATCTTGAAATCTACAGAATGATATATTCTACTTACACTGCTCTCGAATTTGTAGAAATCACTAATTAATTAATTAATTATCAATTAATAAAGACTAATTTTATCTAGTTGAAATTTACATGGGTGAGCTCTGCACTATGAATATTAGACGTGACATCAAAGACGGAACGTCTATTGTAGTGGAAATTTCAAAGAAAAGGATTATCATTTGAAACCATATATAATGTACGTATATTTAATGATATGACAGATAAGGTTCTTTTATCCTAAACCAAAATAAACGATAAGAAGTTAACGTTCTATAAAGAAGGCTCTAACTGTTTAAGGAGGTGGCACAAACTGGAAAATATCTGCAGCAATTGGAATGAAAAGAGGGCGAAATAAATTTGTTTACACAGTATGGAATTTAGAGGATAAAGAACTTATTACTTTTTCTAGAAAACTTTTCTTTCACATCATTCTACTAGCGCGCATTCTAGTCTTAAAAATGTGGAAAGAAAACTCTAACACATACACCAGTCACTTTCAGACCTTGCCTTTTCCGTATTATTTTTCTTTTTTCGAAATCCATTGAAGTAACTGTTTGAATCGAAACTGGGAGTTATCAACATAGTCTCAGACACTCTAAGGCTGACTTAACCCGCGAATTCCAGGAATTATTTTGGAAGTTGCATTGGTGTTGGTAGTAATGGAGGGATATTCAAAAAATATGTTTAAAAACTAGATGAAAAAGAATAGCAGCCAGATAACAAGTGAAGTTAGAAACCCTTTTTTCAATTTCATATTTTTATTAGTATAGGGCAAAGAATTTTTTTTATATTTTGATTATTTCTACTTTTTAGACCTTAATTTGCTATCCATTATAAATACTAATGAATCTTAAAATTTCGACGAGAAAACGTCTTTCCGCTCGTTACAGTGATAGTAGATCGAACTTTCTTGTGTGGCAAAATACTGTCAGATTTCAATCGCTAATAACTACGAGACTAATAATGCGAAAAGAATGGTTGACCCAACAACGGATAGATTATATCTATAAGAGTTTGGCGCGTAGTAATTTTTTATCTGTGATGTCATCGTACTAGTGTAAGCGCATGCGCGTGATTATTATGAAGTAGCTTTATGAAAGTTTATAAATAAGTGTAGCGTGGAAACGCAATTAGCAAAGAGGTTGATTCTGTTGTCATTTTAAAGAGCTTGAGGAGTATTATTAGTACCCAAAGTGAGACAGCAAAAGTAATTATCATAATATAAGTATAAATCGGTATTAAATTGAAAATTTCAAACTCCGTGTTTTTTGCTTATAGTATACAGAGTTTTCTTTCGAATTGTACGAAACTTGCAGAATACTTGACAATACGTTAAAGGAACATTGCATTAAAATTTGAATTCAAAAATGTGAACATTACGGAAAATATGAGCATTTGTAGTAAATAATGTTTTACTGCGCATAAACGAAATGTAGTTCTATATACAGTCAACAGATGGCGCAGTCAAAAGGTACTCTTAATAAAACATAAGAAAGGCGCACTTCGGGTCCGCGCCATAAATTTTTCGTGAAAACGTCGGGATAAAATCATAGAACAAGTACTTCGTATTAATATGTAATTTAATTATCAATCTGTTTAAAACAATATTTACACAAAGTAGTATGTGAACGGTTAGAATGAATAAATTAGTTTATCGCATGTATGCGGTCTGTAGATAGCTATGATTTATCTATTCTGTAACTATTATACTATCTCTGTGTATATATGCTTTAAACAGATTTGATAATTAGAATTGCATATAATACGAAATATTTGTTTTATGATTTTATCGATCATTTCACAAAACGCCTTTCTTATGTTTTTTGTTTTTCTCAAATTCACGAGCACATTGTACCACATGCACGGAAACTAAATTTAATTAAATCTATCAGTTAACTAATAATTAATGAAAATTATGTAATCATTAAATGAACTTCTAAAATTATTAAAATAATGCATGCATTAAAAATAGGCAAGTGAAGAAAATTTCAAACTGTGTCATCATCAGGAAAAGAAGCGAAAAACTGCGATACAGAATTTCTCCGTGATACAAACACTATACAGTTCAAATTAAAGAGAAATTAAATAGATACAAAGTCATATTATTGAATAATTAGTAATTGATCACATAAGCATTTACCAACTCAAGTGAAAATACTACCTACAACTTATGATAAAGCAAATCATAGTTTTTTTCGTACATATATCAATTTTTACCTCTAACTACTGATTTATTGATCAGTTACTTCACCATATAACGATGGGTATTTTTCCATTATAATCAGATAAACTACTCACTGAGTGTTACAAAAAAAAAATTACATGCAATCGTAAATTATTAATTATAAATTAAAGAAGAATAAATATTGCAAAAAGGTAAAAAAAAGATCAGATGTTAAGATTTAATGGACTAAAATACAATATAAAGAAATGTAATACATTTCTTAAACATTCTTCGTCCAGCTTCTTCTTCTTATCATTTCGTAAACCTTTGCGTTCCTCCTTCAATTTGAGCCCCAAAATATAAGTTCCTATAAAATCACTGAAATTTCCAAAGAAATTAAATAAATTATCAGTGATGTCGACAAATCAATTCAGTAACTGGAAGTTTTTATTGCCATTAAAATGGTTTTTTTTTAAAGAATTTCATTTTATTATACAGGGTGTTCATTAATTATTGTCGGGGTTTCCGTACCTCATAACTTTCGAATAAAAAATATTACGCAAAAACCGATTACGTATTCGTAAATTACAACTCAAAGAATTTTATTAATGATAATAAAAAGATTAATGAATTTGCACATGGCTGCCCTTCGTGGCTCGTAACACATCGAGACGAAATTCGATTTCCCTCCAAGTGTTCTCCAGCATTTGTGGGGTAACATTTTGGATCGCAGTAACAATTCTGCGCTTCAGTTCATCAAGGGAGGGCACAGGGGTCTTGTACACAATGTTCTTGACAAACCCCCAAACCAAATTTAGTTTCGAAAAACCACAATACACACATTGCTTTTTCTTGCACGGTCGCCATTTTTATTTATGACATCATAATTACCGAGACTGCAAATGCGCTAAGATCGCATTGTTACCAAGTAAAATTCTTTGAGTTGTAATTTACGAATACGTAATCGGTTTTTGCGTAATATTTTTTATTCGAAAGTTATGAGGTACGGAAACCCCGACAATAATTAATGAACACCCTGTATATTACTCTTAACAAAGTTCCTATAAAATCACTGAAATTTCCAAAGAAATTAAATAAATTATCAGTGATGTCGACAAATCAATTCAGTAACTGGAAGTTTTTATTGCCATTAAAATGGTTTTTTTTAAAGAATTTCATTTTATTATATATTACTCTTAACAAAGTTCCTATAAAATCACTGAAATTTCCAAAGAAATTAAATAAATTATCAGTGATGTCGACAAATCAATTCAGTACCTGGAAGATTTTATTGCCATTAAAATGGGTTTTCTTTAAAGAATTTCATTTTATTATATATTACTCATAACAAATTTTCTTATTACGTTGCTACAGAATGAAACGTTGAAAAAAATCTTTAAACTAAATAAGCACTTTAAATAACGCACATAGTTAGTATCTAAAAAATATAATTAAATAAGTCATTAAAGAATCATACTAATAATATTCCAAAACACCTTTGCCTCTTTATGCAGACTAATTAGAAATTTGGAGGCTGTAGAACAAAAAAATATTGTTCAATATGAAGATATTATAGAGAATTGTATATTTTGAATCAGGAAAAAGAAGTTTTCTTGGTGTAATTCCATGATTAAAAAAGTTCTAACTTTCATGAAATAAAAGAAAATGTAGGAAGAAAATGAATATTCCTGCTCTTCTAATAATGGAGAGTAATTAATTACAAAAACAAAAGAATGAGAAGAAACTTCCTATTTAATTTCTAGTCGCGAAACTCATATCTTATTCTTTTTCATTGAATATCGATATGGAAATATCTCATTTTTTCCCCTCTATAATTTGTCTGGAAGGATGGAAGTTAACTCTGCGATGACTAAATATTTGAAGGAAACGATAATGGAATAAATAAGGAGCTTTGAGCAACTCCTGCAAGTTAAGATAATTACTTTTCTCAGTCTAGAAAGTTAGGTTTGCACACTTGTATTAATTTGTAATGCTGAATGTTAAATAAGTAAGACATTTGCATATTATTTAAAGTATTCTTTTTTGTTTATATTGATACTTTTTTTACTCTGATGCCTTTTTTTCATTTTCCGTGAATTTCTTGTCACTGAAAACGAAACAAATTAATTAAAAAATAAGGTTTCCGTATTTTTACGTTTTTATAATATGTATATTTTTAAGTAAAAAATCTCACAGAAAAAATGCCATTTTTTTACTTCAAAAAAATGATAGTTCAATTCATGTTTCCAGTTATGTGCAGGCAGGTGTTTTTCTTTCAATAATGATTATATTTTTTTGAGAAGTTAAATTCGGCTCATAATGAAACAATTTACAGGGTGACAATTATAGAGCTATATGAAATAAAAAATAAAATTTTCAAAAACTACTGAGTTCAAAAATTTAATACAAATTTTAAAACAACTACAAATAATCGGATTTAGTTTAAGACATGTTCCATATGCTTGCCATCAATGGCTATGACATGGCTCAGTCGAAGAGCCAAATTCTCCAAAAATCACTGAAGTGTCGAGACACCGACACTACCAGTTCTCTCGAACTTTTCAATCATATCACATTTTTGATTGTTTTAACACTTGGACCGGTTGTCTTCAGCTTGTACTTGGTTGAAAATTTCCTTTGAGCCGCAATCGGGCTGTTATTGCTCGAATAGTACGCCTTGACGATCGATATACGCTCAGAAACGCTGTATTTCGACATTTACAACGAAAAATGAACAAGAACAATAAGAGCGCGCATGCTCAAAAAAAATCTCAACATGCCCTGAATTCAACCGCCAAGTTTTAACTGAATCTTGCCAACGGTTCAAAAGTTATCAAGGTTTTTTTTGCATATAGCTCAATAATTGTCTCCCTGTATATTGTTTCTTATAAAGTATTTATTATAAAGAATATTTCTGAGGGAAATTCAGGCGTTAGAGAAATTTTCAAACGTTTAAAACATGCCATTGATTACCTGAAATAAAACACCCTTATGATCTAATTATTTTTACAGTTAATGGAGTTAAAGAAGATACTTTTGCTAATCCGAGAGAAATCTTCCTTTTAATGTCAAAATTATTAAATTTCTACTCGTCTTTTATGACAATTTTCGCAAACAAATGCTTTCGAATTGAAACAAATAATTAAATTCTGCCTTTGCGTGCCAAATGAATGTGTGAACAGGACAGTGTGTGTTATAGTTGGACCGGCAGTTCACAGGACAGTGTTATAATTTGACCAACAGTGGAACAGGTTTTGAAAAGAAGAAAGTGAGTGGCAACAGAGTGGATGGAACGATTTTTTTTTTTTGGTGAGGCTTGTGTGTTAGAAAAAGAAAAATTGGATGATGTCTCCTTTTTGATTCCTGTTTTCAGAAGTGAATTTTTTCTATGATGTATTTTTAAAGACACAGATTAGTGATGACTCGTTCATCACGCGTTTCTATCTATGTTAAGATGAAGAGATATGGAGAACTCATTTCAGAATGGCTCATAGATGAATAAGTAAAATTTACGTCCTGATCTTTCTGGTAAAGCATGCTTCGGTAAGATTTCTTTTCTTTGACTGCAGTCAAATTGATTGTTTATACAAGATGTATAATTATGTTGGAACATATTGAATGGTACTATATATATACTCATGTATGCAAACACGTGTTTTTTTTTGTTCAAAAATATGTGTTTCGCAATAATGTCACGAGGCGAAATGTTAATAAACAGTGTTTGTTTTTTTCGTTTGATCTTGTGCTCTTACCTTTGATGTGTTACTGCCACAATATAGATCACATTGTCATTTGATATGCTTTTTTGCAGCTACAGTGTTGCTGCCACAATATAGATCACATTGTCATTTGATATGCTTTTTGCAGCTACAGTGTTACTGCCACAATATAGATCAGATTGTCATTTGATATGCTTTTTTGCAGCTACAGTGTTACTGCCACA
This sequence comes from Araneus ventricosus, assembly GCA_013235015.1. Classification (NCBI taxonomy): domain Eukaryota; kingdom Metazoa; phylum Arthropoda; class Arachnida; order Araneae; family Araneidae; genus Araneus; species Araneus ventricosus. The sequence goes on along the minus strand of BGPR01008411.1, from coordinate 11,369 downwards.
AGTTAGCAGAATGCATTAGAAAAACTAAGAGCATTTGTATGTGACTTAGCCTCCTGTTACTAAATGCGAATAGAATTCTCTCCCTTCTCTTGAAAACTTCGATACATTTTATTATTTTAAATGTCGACATCATAAATCAACATCCAAAATATTTTATTCGAACTAAATTTGTAACATTAGTTTGTCACTTCAGGTATTCTCAAACATTATGTTGTCTAAGTCACATTTCTATCATAATAAATGGCAGAAATGTATTGTTAAAATATAATGTTTTGAAGCAAATAATCGTATTACTTGAGTCAATTGTTTTCGGCAATATGTCCTTCTTAATGAGCATGATAGTAAAATCCCCAATTTATATAATAAGACAATGACTCTTTTAAATCTACTGTTGTTTAAACTATAAGTATTCGCAAAAATATTACGATGAAACATTTCAGAAATTCTGGCAATCCCTTAAAGAATTATGCAAGCTTGGATTTTAAGACATTATAAGAATTAACACTCATATCAATTTTTTTAAAGATAACCTTTAATTAGTTTCTCAATATTTACCGAAAAAATATATAAGTAATTTTTTTACTTCTGTAATATATATATATATATATATATAAAAGAGGCAAAACATAATAGAAAAACAATAAAATAAATAACAAACATTCATATCAAATTCAAAGAAAGGATATGAAAAAAACGAATTGAAAATAAATCCGAGTAAGACAAAAAAATGCGAATAGTAACGATGGAAAAATATATAAATATATCACTACACAATGAATGCGCTAAAGCTGCAAGTTCAAAGCGCTGTGGTAGATAGAGTATAAATCGAAAAAATGAAAGAGTATAAAATGTGAATAGAAAAAACGCAATAAAAAGACAGATATTTCTCACTCAAAATTAACGCAGTCTGTAGCGTGACCCTCCTTACACTGCCACGTCAACATCCGTTCTGGTACGTAAAATATTTTTCTTACTTTTCTCTAATGTTATCACATCGTAATTCTGTTTTAATTATTCAAAACTCCTCTCTCTGTTTTTCCTGGTTGGTTTGGCATTAGGATGAAAATCAGTGTTTAGGCCTTGCGCATACTGATGCAGAAAATGTCAAACTTTTATTAACAATTCACAACCCAATTTCATCCCTGGAAGAAACGTTATTGTGCTTTTATTGCGTTTTTTCATTTTCATTTTATACTCTTTCATTTTTTTGATTTATACTCTCTCTCTCTCTCTATATATATATATTGCAATCTCTAGAGAAAAACTCCTTGTGCACCAACAAGTACAACACAAGGCTTACAGAAGTAAGTAAATGACTCAAAAGAAAGGGGTGAAGGAAGCTTCAAAATAAATGAAACAAATGCAAATTCCAAACAGAAAAGGGGGAAGAAAAAAAAAACAAATATACAATAAATTGGTCACATCCATACGAACACATGAATGGTATTAAGCAATGAAGTGAATAAACAAGGGGAATAGATAACGAAACATAATATTTACTTTCTCGTATACGAAGTATACAAAGAGAAAGTGTTGTAATCGTCAAAAAATTCGAACTCGAGATTTTGACGAATCTCCGCGTTTTAGACCTCCCTGAGTCCGAAAAACACAATTTTGAAATCATGTCTGTCTGTGTGTGTGTCTGTGAACACGATAACTCGCAAACTATTAGAGCTACGGGGATAACATTTGGTATGTGGTCTTTAAACATAATTTGTAGGTTTCTATCAAATTTTGGACAAAATCCGTCAACGGGAAGTCTGTCTGTATGTATGTTCGATAACATGCGAACGCTATAACTCAGAAACTTGAAAAGCCAGATGGATAAAATTTATACACAGTTTTATCGTCATGAATGTAGGTCCGTATAAAATTTTGGGCCAAATCCGTCAAAGGGTTGATTGTCTGTCGGTCTGTATAATCGCATACTTGTTCAACTCCATACGCATGCGCAATAGTAGAAATGCCTGTGCAAAGAAGAGACACTTCGAAAACTTGGCAGTTTGCCAAAAACCAATTCTGGCGGCGAGATTTTGTAAGGAAGCAAACATTTAGGTCGTCTCGTTTTACTTGCGTGCTGGAAACAATCTCTGCGCATGCGCAAGCTATTCTCTTGTCTTCTTCTCCGCACGCGGAACTGGCATTGCTCGAGTTTGATAAAAAAAATAAATATTGCGAAGTTTTAATACATACGTATCTTTTTGAATATGATTATTCGCCTCAATATTTTATTATCACTATAATCAACAATGAAAAACCTTCTGATAGTCATTGCATTCTGGGTTACAGTTGGTTCGAACTTTTTATCAACGCAGGGGGAAGGGAAATGACAAATGTTTGAAAAGTATACGAGAAAGTTTAGGGGAGGCCACTCCCGCTGTTTTTTTATAGAAAAAGATGCAATATAACTGGTCACATACACAACAAAAAAATTAATAATAACGAGAAATGGAGTACAAGGTGAGGAAAATGAAAAAAATATTAAAGCACTCAAAAATCAAATAAAAGCGCACAAATACACAAACTATTACACAACATATAAAGCACCCAAATTTCGAACAGTTAACAAAACAAAAGGGTCTGATCCAAAAATAATTAAGAGAAAGGAAATCAATTCCAAAAATTGAGAAATAAGAATAAATAAACAAAAGTTATAAGGAAAAAAATGCAAATGCCAGCAAAACGCATAAATAGTTTATAGTCTATATAATGTGGGGGAAAATACTGTCGATAAATTCACAAAATGATGCAAAACAAGTTTTGTTCTGGACTAAAGTAGAGAAAGATGGAGGCCATACTAAATTGTTCTTCCTTAGACTACTGATGAGTTTAATTCCATAATCTTCTAAAAGACTCAAAATTTCCATTGTTTTTCACATTTTTTTGCTAAACTTTCCATTTACTAAGAAACTACTAAGATCTTTTCAAATTTTCATCAAAAGATAGGGAGAACTTATATTTATGGATATTATATACCAGTTGCTTTCAAAGCGACCTTTTTTAATGGATGTGTAGGCCATCCATCACAAGGCCATACCTGCTCTTATAACCTGTCACCTTCCTCCTACGATATCCATTGATGCAAGACACGTGTGTCAATAAATTATTTTTGAGTATCCGAAGGATGGTGATAGAAAGATCTCTAAGTTCAACAAACTCCAGTAAACAGGTGGAATGATAACCCTTTTGGGTAGAAGATGAAAGGAGGGAGTTGCATTGCTCGTAGGGCTTAGTAAATACACAAATATGAATTTATTAATTTAAACCTGGTGTTAAGATATCTTTTGGCTGCCTACATGATTATTCTAAGTGACTGGACTTGTTGTTGCGCATTTTACAGAAAAGTTTCTCCATTGGTTCATAAATTTTCCGTAAAATAAGCCCAAACAAAGCTGGAGACTGACTACACGAGTAAGCAATTTATTTATTATTGGAAACTAAATAAATTATACCAGTTTGTATGGTTTGTAAATATATCTAAATGTAACTTAACCCATTCGCGATCATGCTCTCTGGAGATAATTAGCCATCACAACCCACACTATTATTATTTTTAACTATAATACCTAATTTGAAAGAAATGGAGTAAATTGGGGAAATAAAATAAAAACATTTTTCAAAGTTTAGAATTATTTGTATGACACATTTTGAAACATTTCTTCATACATAACCCACTTGGTAGTATTGCAGTTATCTTGCATTTTTCTCAGGAATATAACTGAGGCCGCGGTGGCCTAGTGGTAAGGTGTCGACCTCGGGACCGGAGGGTCGCAGGCTCGAAACCCGATTCCACTGAAGATCCGCCGTGTATGGGGCCTGTTGCACGCTAAATCATACGTAGTGGCCAAACGCCCTCACGTTGGTGTGGCGCGGAGGCTTGGAGAGGGGGGTGCCAGCTCAGGTGTCGTCCTCGTCATCTGACCGCGGTTCAAAATTACGAGGTCCGTCCCTAAATAGCCCTCGTGTTGCTTCAAAACGGGACGTTAATAAAACCTAACCTAACCTAACCTCAGGAATATAACTAGTGGTTGTGTGCCGTTTATTGGTGGAACACACATGGAAACAAATACCTTTCTAAATTTTTTTAGGAAAACGTTGTGTATCCGAAAACTAACCAGCGGGAGTGGCCTCCCCTAAACTTTCTCGTATACTCATTGCTCAAAAACTCTCGTATAGAGTGTCATCTCCCCGCACCCTCGCTCAGATAAAAATTTTGAATTTGCTCTATTCCCAGAACGCAACATGTTTCTCCAGGACACTTAACCCGTTCAGGACCATCATCGCATATATGTGATCACTCTTTCCGTGCCTTACAGCCCATCATCACATATATGTGATCACTCTTTCCGTGCCTTACAGCCCATCATCACATATATGTGATCACTCTTTCCGTGCCTTACAGCCTATCATCACATATATGTGATCGCAACTTTAACGTTTTATTTGAATTTTTAAACGGCACTAGATGGCGGTAAAAACCGTTACTTTTTCGAATAATTTTGAATCAGAGTTTTGACGCTCGGACCTGGGGAAGCTCTACTTTCTCCTTTCGTTGGTCCTGAAAGGGTTAAAAACAACAAAACAGACCGAAATAAAACAATCCGAGCAGGGTGAGAATTCTCCAAAAGGGAGAAAAAGGAGCCAAAAGGGAAGAAAAAAGCGCCTAGAAGGAGTCATTAAGCATTAAGCCTTTCCTCATGAAGCTGCTGAATGTCATGCACAGAGATTGCTTCCAGTACGCATGCACGTGGAGATAACAGATTCGTTTCAAAAGTAAGAAAAATGAATATGCAATTTGAACAACTCTTTTTTAACCGATTGAAATGAAAATTGGGTACCGATTTATAATTAATGTTAGCTTCCTTGATACCAAGTTATATTTATCTAAGCCAGAGGGTTTATGAGATATAATTTTTACAATTATGCGATTATACAGACCGACAGAAAGTCCACGCTTCGACGAATTTGGCCCAAAATTTTATACGGACCTACATTCCTGATGATAAAACTGTGTACCAAATTTTATCCATCTAGCTATTCAAGTTGTGAGTGAACGCGTTCATATTAACATGGACAGACAGACTTCCCGTAGACGGATTTTGTCCAAAATTGATAGAAACCTACAAATTATGTGTCAAGACCAAGTACCAAATTTCATCCCTGTACATTTAATACTTTTTGAGTTAGCGTTTTCACAGACAGATAGACATAATCCAAAATTGTGTTTTTCGGGCTCAGGGAGGTCTAAAACGTGGAGATTCATCAAAATCTCGAGTTCGAATTTTTTGACGATTACAATACTTTCTCTTTGTATACTTCGTATAGAGAAAGTAAAAACACAGCTTATTGTTTTATAACATAATCCATCTGTGTGCGGTACGATTTGGCACAAAAAATTTCATGAACTGATAATGAACACTTGTCACGTATTTGTGGCTCCGTGCTTAGGTAGGAAATTAGGGATATCATATATGGTGGTGGAGAAAAGGTAAAGCAAACAATCAGTTCTTATGTAAATAGACAGAGACACCGAACAAAATATTATAGTTAATCATACAAGACCTTCAACATCACGACTTACAACTTAGTGTGCAGTTAAATTGTTTCAGAAAGCTCGCCAACCAACGTTTCGCTTTGTAATGTCCGGCTTTGAAGATTGTTATCATATAATGGTCTCTATTGGAGACTTCTTAAAACATTAGAGAAAATAGTTGTATCATATATCGCCAACCAACATTTCGCTTTGTAATGTCCGATTTTGAAGACTGTTATCATATATTGGTCTCTATTGGAGACTTCTTGAAACATTAGAGAAACTAGTTGTATCATACAATGATACAAAGATTTTAAGGTTTTATTTTGCATTCAAATTTCTGCAAGGTTGCATTTAAAATGTATTGAAATTTTCCGTTCTAAAAAAACAACTTAAAAAATTTTCTTAAACTGCACGTAGTTGTTACGATTAGAAATATTCGGTCGCCGATCCCAAGTTGTGTGTAACTAAAACTGAGAAAGTATATAAATAAATTTAAATAGCAGAAAATATTAAAAGAACTGTATAAAAAACAATAAATATTGATGAAATAATCAATATTGTTGACATAAGCATTTAACAAACAAGTTAATACTATTATTTGCAACAAAATTAGCAAATTAAATAATTTTCTTACGGATCAATTTTCAGATAATTCTCATAAGGTCACCATATAAAGATGAACCTTTGCTATTACAATCAGAAAAAAACTATTCAGGTGGAAAAAAGATATTTAGAATTCTAACATATTAAACATAAATTAAGGAATAATTAATAATGAAAACAAAAAAGAATACCAAAATATTAAGTTTAAAATAGTATAAAAAAAGATAACATTCCTTTTGGAATCTTGCTTCCAAATAGAGCTCCACAAAAAAAGTTCCTATAAAATCACTGCAAAATAAGAAGAAACGAAATAAATTATCAGTGATTCCGAAAACGAATTCATAAACCCGAAGTCTTCATTGCCATTAAAAAGTTATCTTTTTGTAAAAAGAATATCAATTTATTATAAATTAATCTTTTATAAATTTCTTGTTTCCTTCCTACAGAATAAAATATTGAAAAAATACACGGCAAACTAAAAAAAATCAAATAATGCACAGAGTTAATTTGTAATAAACACGAATAATTTGCATATTAAAGAATATTAAAGAATAATGAGATATAAAAAAGAAAGTGCAAAAACCAGAGAAAGGCAGTACAATGTTAATGCCATTCAGTTGTCAGCGCAAACCTACGAAATGGAAGAGGCAAAAACACTTTCCTCGTGTAAAATAAAAATTGGAGCTAACTGTTTGCAAGTCGGAGTAAGTATTGAAATGTACCTCAAGGCTGTGAAAGCAGATATTACCATTTCCGTGAATTATTACCCTTTACAGGACCATAGCCTGGGAGAAGGTGATGTCGCCAAAATCTGTGATTAGACAAGTCTTGAGTGACGTGTTAAATGCCTATTTACTGTCGCCGTGAAACTGCTTTGCTTCAGTTTCTATAGTGACATTTCATCACCCGCCGAATGTTATTAATGGTGGATTCGATACCAAGCAAGTGATTACAGCGTTTCACTTCAATGAACTGAAATCTGTTAGGAGTAAAGGAATGAAGAGTTCTGTAGGGCTGCCCTAAGACCAAATAATTTGAAAAGAATAAAGTTGTTACTACTCAATGAGTTCACTAGATTATACAATTTGTGTTAATCTTAATTAATAATCTTGTCATTAATATAAAACTTCAAAATGACAATTATTTAATAGTTCAGTAGGGCAATCCTAAGGCCAACTAATTAGTAAAACAATAGAGTTGTTACTATCCAATGAGGTCACTAGATTATACAATTTATGTTAATCCTTAATTAATATCTTTTCATTAATTTAAAACTTCAAACTGACAATTATTTTACTTCAGCGGCAAGCATTCACGATTTGCAAAATACAGGATGAAAAGAACAATAAAGCAAGAGTACTACGGATGGTGTATAGCAAATATAAGGTATTAACGTACTCGAGTCCGAAGCTTATATTTCAGCGACAAGCATTCACGAATTGCAAAATACAGGATGAAAAGAACAATAGAGCAAGAGTACTACGGATGGTGTATAGCAACTATAAGGTATTAACGTACTCGAGTCCGAAGCTTATACTTCAGCGACAAGCCTTCACGAATTGCAAAATACAGGATGAAAAGAACAATAGAGCAAGAGTACTACCGATGGTGTATAGCAACTATAAGGTAATAACGTACTCGAGTTCGAAGCTTATACTTCAGCGACAAGCATTCACGAATTGCAAAACAACGCTCAGAATATCCTTCAAGATAGTCCCATGTAGACTCCTTCAGCTACAGAGTTCCCACATATAATGAAGGAAAAAGAACCATTGTCCACTTCAGTGTACCCTCTTTATAAAAAGCAACAGGTCCCTGAACCATGTTACATAGAAACAGAATTCTTATTCTCTTACTCGAATTAGTCCCGCTGGTTATAAGCTTTAATAAAACATATTTCAATGAAACATTTTCGAAGTGGTTATAGATATTAATTACGAATCCGTCATAAACATCAAAATGTCCATTTTAATTAATGTATTTCGAACATGTTACAAATGAAATGCAGATCCGATTGATGCTATGAAGCATGAGTAATTTCAGATGTCCAATACTCGTGCGATAGATATAGATGACTGCTATAAATACGAAATGCCTTGTTAATTGAAGAATCGTGAGAATGTTACACATGGAATGCAGACGACAAGGATACTGTGAAATATAAGTCATATTAGGTATTGAATGCGTCCATCGTTCCAAAACGTAGAAACTGACAAAGTGTTCGAGAATTTTGACGTGTGGGGACGTCTTTCCGCTCGTTACAGTGATACACTGTCGAACTTTCTTGTGTGACAAAATACCGTCAGATTTAAATCGCTAATAACTACGATACTAACAATGCGAAAAGAATGGTTGACCCCACATCGGATAGATCATATCTGTAAGAGTTTGTCGCATAGTATTTTTTTGCCTGTGAAGTCATCGCACTAGTGCAGGCGCATGCGCGTGAATGTTATGAATTAGTTTTATGTAAGGATATGAATAAGTGTAGCGTGGAAACGCGTTTAGCTAGGAGTTTGATTCTGGTATCATTTTAAAGATTTTAAGAAGTATTGCTAGGTCATAAAGTGAGACAATAAAAATATTTATCAATATAAGTACAAATCTGTATTAAATTGAAAATTTCAATCTAAGCATATTTTTTTAATTATAACATGCAGATTTTTCTTCCGAATTGTATAAAACTTTCAGAATGCTTGACAATACGTAAAAGAAACATTGTTTTAAATCTTGAATTCAAAAATTTGAATATTATGGGAAATATGAACATTTGTAGTAAATAATGTTTTACTGCGCACACACGAAATCTAGATTTACATATTATCAACAGATGGCGCCATCAAAATCTACTCTAAATAAAACATAAGAAATATGCAGTTCGGGTTCGCGCCGTAGACTTTTCGTTAAAACGTCTGGATAAAATCATAAATCAAGTATTTCGTATTAATATGTAATTTAATTATCAATCCCTTTAATATAATATTTACACAGAGTAGTATATTAGTTAGAGAATGGATTAATCACAAGCTACCACTGACCCTTTCCACATGCGATAAACTTGTGATTTATCTATTCTGTAACCGTTATACTAATCTGTGCAAATTTTGTATTAAAGAGATTGATAATTAAATTACATATTAATACGAAATACTTGATGATTTTATCCAGACGTTTTCACGAAAAATCTACTCCTCGGACTCGAACTGCACCTTTCTTATGTTTTATTTAGAGTAGCTTTTGATGGCGCCATCTGTTGATAATATGTAGATCTAGATTTCGTGTGTGCGCAGTAAAACATTATTTAATATAAATGCTCATATTTCCCGTAAAATTCGAAATTTAATAAAATGTTTCTTTAACGTATTATCAACTATTCTCTAAGCTTCGTACGATTCGAAAACAAACTCTGGATGTTATAACCAAAAAGCATGCGGAGTTTTAAATTTTCAATTTAATGCTGATTTTTACTTATATTCTGATAAATATTTTTGTTGCCTCACTTTGTTCCTATTAATACTCCTCAAGCTCTGTAAAATGACATCAGAATAAACCTCCTAGCCAAACACGTTTCCACGCTACACTTATTTATAACCTTACATAAAACTAATTCATAACAATTACGCGCATGTGTCAACACTTTTACGATGACGTCACAGGCAAAACAAATACTATGCGATAGATATGATCTATCAGCTGTGGGGTCAACCATTCTTTTCGCATTATTAGTCTCGTAGGTATTAGCGATTCAAGTCTGACGGTATTTTGTCACACAAGAAAGTTCGACCGACTATCACTGTAACGAGCGGAAAGACGTTTTCACGTCAAAATGCCCCCAATTGTCCAAAAATTAAAATTTCTTCTAATCGGTGTTATCTTCCAAACAGTAAGGCAACTATCCTTTTCAGAGTTTAAAATCGATATTTTCATAAGTGAGGTTTCTGAAGATACTTCTAGGCCTTTCGCTGTAGCATTTAATTTCTGCGATGTTTCACTGACGGGTGTAGTTGACGCTATTGTTTCAATAAAAGGCAGAAATAGTAAAACACAGTGCTGTGAATAATTTGGTCAACATTCGAACGTAAACAAAATTTCAAAATGTAATACACATTCATAGAATTAAGCAAAGTAGAAAAATGAAAATTACCAAAATTGAAACTTTATTAATAATGGCTTTTACACTGGATTTAATACCACAATAAGTGAGTAATAATTCAGCAAAAACCAGATTAGACTTCTATGATAATTCGTTATGAAACAACATTAATTCATATCTGATTTGAAAACAGGTGATAATGTAAAATACTAAAAATATATTAATCGGCAATAAATACACAGTATTGAAATGTACCATATATGCAGCCCTTAAAATCACAGTTATTCTCAAAATAGATCTAGAAATGTTCAATTCCTGATTAATAGCATTTAAAATACTCGAAACAAGTCGAATGACTTCGGCACACATGTTGCCAACAATGAAAATATGTATCCACAATTTTGTTTGATTGTTATCACTCAGAAGCCGTGGAGCCTTGCGTAAAGTGTCCAGCAACATGAGCTAAATAATATCACGATTGTTCCATTACCAACCTTTGAAAGTGAAGAACCATCTAAAATGTCAAATGTTATGATCAGAAATAGTGTAGATAATATATTAAGGACTAAAGTCGAAAATTTCCAGATCATGATTTTGCTTCAAATAAGTAGAAAAAATCAAACTGATATTGAAGAATTTTACATACATTTATAAATTCTGTGCATTTTCTATAAACTTTCTTAGCATAAATCGTAAAATATTTGATTATATTTTTATGGTAGAAGTCCAAATCCAGACCCTCCAATCACAATTGAAATCTCAAGCGTATTAATACTTGTAAATCCTATATCTAAGATGAATACAAATAAATGATTTCGTAAGCAGCAGTCGAAAATTATTTCTTTGTGGCTTCGCATGTTTTTTCTCTGATAACTGAAGATTGCTAACTTTAATCATATCTTCCAACTTCTTTTTGAAGCTACATCTGAAACATTTATTTCAGGTCCTTATTGCTTCCAGGCGATCTTCCTTAAGAAATATGCGTCAAATCTAAAGTTGTTTCGTTCAGTTTCTGCTTTAAATTAATGGAATTGAAGCTGCATGGATCTTTGCTACACTCTTCCTTAAGAAATATGCGTTAATTGTAAGATTGTTTCTTTCAGGTTATACTTTAAATTAATGGAAATGAAGCTGCAT